>JACCGJ010000605.1:145954-254767 GCA_013407085.1 Atriophallophorus winterbourni | reverse complement strand
AAATTGTGGTCAAGACTATATAATTTCAAAATGAACAAAAAATGGACAATTCTGACGACAGACAACCTGCATATTCACGGGAATAAGTCTGGGAAAAGCCCAAGCCACAAGGCATCTAAACCCCTTTTGAATGCACCTATTGATGTGCAAGCTATTAGTTCCTCAGGCAGCTTGTTCCAGAAGCTTACCACTCTTTCCCTGAAAAAGTGTTGCCTAAGATTCAGACGGCTGTGGTTTTTCGCGAGCTTCAATGTATGTCCTCTAGTTGAGGGGTTGATCGCTCGAGAGAACAGAATTTGACAGCCCTCGTCGCCTAAGCCTTTCAGGATTTTGAAAGTTTCTATGAGGTCACCCCGTAGACGCCGACGCCGAAGGGAGAAGAGACCTAAAGAAATTAGACGTTCTTTGTAGGGTTTCCCAAACATACCTTCAACCATTTTGGTAGCCAGTCGTTGGACTCTTTCTAATAGTAATATGTCCTTTTGAAAGAAGGGGCTCCAGGCTTGCACGCAGTATTCTAAATGCGGCCTGACAATCGCCGTATATAAAGGGATAAACACTTCCGGCGTTCTACATGTCAGAACGGATTTAAGCCTAAAGAGTTCTCCTCTAGCTCGTTGTGCAGCGGTGGCACACTGCGCAGCCCATTTGAAGTCCGCTGTTACGACTATACCCAAATCCTTAATCCTCTGAATAGATTGAAAGTCGATCCTACCGTTATTCGCAGTTACTGTAATTCTGTCGACTGCTGCAGACAACAGATGACATTTACTATAGTTCAGAGGAAGATCCCAATCCTGCGACCATTTAATGACCTTTTCAATATCTCTCAACAAATCACCGTGATCACTGGATCCGGTGAATTTGACATCATCGGCAAACATGTAGCAGGGACATGACAACTGCGATGCGAGATCATCGATGAAGATCAGAAAAAGTATTGGGCCTAATACTGAACCTTGTGGGACCCCACTGGTAACTGTTGCGAATTCAGAGGTAGTATCGCCTACACGGACCTGGAAGGATCTATCACGAAGAAAACTGGTTATCCAGTCGTGAAGCTTACCAGATATGCCTTTGGCCGAGAGCTTCATCCCTAGGAACCTGTGACTAACCGAGTCGAACGCCTTACTAAAGTCTAAGTAAAAGACCTCTACCCGTCCGCCTTCATCCAGTGTCTTAGAAACTCGATCTAAAAAGCATAAAAGATTTGAGAGACACGACCTTCCTTTAAGAAAGCCATGTTGAACCGTGCTCAATGATGAATTGTGCACGAGGTGGCTGCACAATCGATCCCTGATTAGTCTCTCCAAGGTTTTACATAAAACACTAGTCAAGCTTACCGGTCGGAAATTCTTAACTATGTTTGCGCAACCTCCCTTTGGAATGGGTACGACAATGGCTTTCTTCCAGTCATCTGGTAGGATGCCTTTGCAGAACGATTCGTTATATAACTCACATAGAGGCCCTGCTAGTACCGTAGATATTTCCTTTACAATTTTAGGATGCACATCGTCAGGTCCGGCGGATTTATTTCCGTCTAGATTCTTTAGGACACGTGCGACATCATCCGTGCAAAAAACTACTTCGCTTAGTGAGGCACCCATTTCCGTATTAAGAGTTGGGACTGAGTGAATCGCATCCCCGCCATCATTCTATGTACGCTTCGAAAATAATCCAGCAAAGCTGCTGCCTTTTCGGGGTCAGAATTGGCTTTCTCGCCATTGTCTAATATTAGGGTACCTATGTGCTCCCTTGTCTTACCCTTAGACTGAACATTACTATAATACTTCTTAGGGTACGTTTTAGCAGATTTCGCCAGGTAATCTTCGTGGCATCGCCTAAGCTTCCGTTTTAGCTCTAGTGTGTTGTTCCTCGAAGCCTTATAGCACGACAAATTTCTATAGGTTGGTAAGGCTGTATATCTCCGCCAGTGTCTGTCGCGCTTAATAATGTTGCGTCGCACCGCAGGAGTCCACCAAGGTGGCTTGTTATTTAGCCGTATAGGTCGAAAAGGAAAGCCGTACAGCATTCTAGTGAACTCGATTTAGATTACGCCTGTATTTGACTGGTGGTTTATGGAAACAGAGAATTGCCTGGAATATTATTTTGACATGGTCACTTTTCCTTAAAGCTGAGTCGTAAGAGAGGTTTTGGACATCTTTAGGACCTTTAGACAAGAGTAGGTTTAGTGTAGATGGTGAATGTGCATCTCTGTACCTAGTTTTCTCACTTACGTGCTGATGAAGCGAACTGGAGTGCAGCTAATCGAGATATACCTGGAAAATTCTATCAGAGGTTGTCTGAGTGCCCAGTCAATACCCGGTAAGTTGAAGTCACCTATTAAATAGACTTGTGTGGCAGTTTTGAGCAACCTGGTGAGAAGTTCCCTAAGTTCCTGGTCCTCCTCCTCAGAAGCGCCGGGTGCATTGTATGAGCAGCCTAACGCAAAAGAGATCTTACCGTCTGTGACGATTGTCGAGACCAGCTGGATGCCGAAAGTGGCCATTTTGATGCCATAGTCTTGGTATTTAATACCATCATAGCCCGTTCTTCTAAAAATTATTTCTGTTTTGCATTTAACTAATAGACATTCTGCATGGCAAAATCCTGCTTAAACAGAAAAAAGAATTATAGTTGTTAGGAAATCATCTTGGATCTATATCATTTTTCTGTAAACATTTTGTTTGTATCAATTAATGTACACTTTTTGAATTGTACGCGGATTTTACGAATATAAATTTTCGTCCGCTCGGAGTTGCTCTTCTAATCTCCTTTGATACCCGTACTGCGTGCTTGGAATTCTGACTGCGGATTGTAGAAAGATTGCTTGCGTGCTATAAAATGACCGCTCCATGTTTCAGCCGCACCTAATTCTTGGATTTACCGCGGTTGCTTCTGTGATAATACTTTGACGTCTGGAACGGAGAAGTCAAATGACAAGCCGGGGAAAATCGCTTTTAATTTATTCGAAGAACTATTATGAGTGGTTACCTTTTTACTTTTTACACATACTGTAATTTCACGTAGCCTGAACCACCACAATTTGGTGAGCCCGATTATTTTTGTCATAGCATATTTTCCACTATTTTGTAGTATATTTTTACATTTTTTCATCAATATGTACAGTAACCCACAGGCAGCACCTATCCCAGCAGATATTGGTTATTTATCACTTCCTGAGTTTGGCGTAGCAAACCCTAGATTATGGTTCGCTCAAGTAGAAGCTATTTTCGAAACTCGACGCATTACTAGCCAAAAAGCAATGTACTGTTACGTCATAGGAAGTTTACCACACACAGTCGCATCCGAACTTGCTGATATCATATACAACAGACATGCCGATAAACAGGACGACGTACTCAAATCAGCTTTGATATCGCGTATAGCAGCATCTGGTGAGAAAAACCTACGAAAACTACTCTCGGGTATCGAACTAGGTGACAATACACCGTCGCAACTCCTCCGCCGAATGATCGAGTTACAGGGTAGAACACCAGTTGGCGAACCGATTTTAAAAGAATTGTGGCTGCAAAGACTACCCAGCGATGTTCGAAAAGCACTTTCGGTGGTCAAAGAAGATTACAAGTTAGATAAGCTTGCTGCCATCGCCGATCGAGTGTATGAAAATCATAAGCCAACCATTGCAGTAGTACAATCGCCTCATAAATCAACTCCTTCAACTTTAGAATCAGAGATCTCCGAGTTGAAATCGCGACTCGACGAACTTTGCATGCACATACTACTTCACGAAATGATCGATCTCGGTCATCACAGAGACACAGTCCGAATGGACGATATTCACGAAGTCGGAGTGAAGGGCCAGGTCTTTGCTATTACCACCGCAGATTCGGTGAACGCGCCTACAGATGCACCAGACCCTGCAGTTTTGTTTCCAAATCTAACGAGCAGGGAAACGATTATGCCAGGCAGTAGGAACGGCTGCACTGCCTGGCAACAAAGTTAGCCGTCTCCTCTATATCTCTGACAACACAACGAAATTGCGTTTTCTGGTAGACACCGGTGCGGAACTCAGCGTCATCCCACCTAACAAACCGAACGCAAGTGTCCGTCGGGATTGATCCTTCAGGCGGCCAACGGTACTCGGATAGCCACTTATGGTCATCATCTCTCGCGGTAGACCTAGGCTTACGAAGATCGTTCCACTGGGTGTTCACCATTGCAGACGTGATAACTCCGATTTTGGGTGCAGATTTTTGTCTAATTTCAACCTCGCGGTGGACATAAGCCAACGAAGGCTTATTGATAACACCACGAAGTTAAATTCAATTGAAAAATACTATTACACACCTATACAATCTATTCGAGTTTTGACTCCACTCGTCACCCAGCCTTGTAAGGAACTCATAGTCCAGTTTCCAGGGATCTTCAAACCACAGTCATTCACAAATGTGGTCAAACACCAGGTCGAACACCACATTGTCACACGTGGCCCTCCAGTTTTTGCCAAACCACGTAGACTAGCTCTAAACAAACTGGTGATCGCCAAACAAGAGTTTGAACATATGTTGGAGCTAGGAATCATCCGCCCGTCAACCTCACCATGGGCTTCTCCACTACATATGGTTGAAAAGGTACCGCAGATACTTGGCGCCCATGCGGAGATTATAGAGCACTCAATCGCATTACGGTACCAGACCGTTACCCCATTCCACACATTCACGATTTTAAGGCGTCCCTAAACGGAAAAACCGTGTTCTTGAAGCTTGACCTAGTACGCGTCTATCACCAAATCCCCGTTGCGAAGGAAGATATCCCTAAAACGGCTGTTACGACACCATTTGGCTTATATGAATTCGTACGAATGCCATTTGGTATCCCAAATGCCGTACAAACTTTCCAGCGTTTTATGGATCAAGTATTTAAGGGATTGCCCTCCGTATACGTTTATATTCATGACGTGCTAATTGCTAGCAACACATCGACAGAACATGTTGAGCATCTTCGAGAGGTTTTTCAGCGCCTATCTCAGTATGATATTGTCGTGAATCGAGATAAATGCATCTTTCATGTGGAAACATTAGACTTTCTCGGTCATCGCATCGATTCCACCGGAATTAAACCCGTTAAACGGAAATTCTCTGCCATCCGCGATTATCCATGCCCGAGTCCAATCCGCCAGTTGTGTCGGTTTTTGGGCCTAATCAACTACTACAGACGATTCATTCCTCATTGCGCGAAGTTAGCTTAACCGCTTACAGATTTACTTCGCTGCAAAGAAAGAAATCCACAAGCGATCGAAGATTTTGACACGCTCAAATCAGCCCTTGAGCAGGCGATAACTGTGACTTATATATCAGCTGAGACAGATGCTCGCTTATCGCTTGTTACCGATGCATCAAACGAAGCGGTAGGCGCGGTACTCAAACAAGAGGTCGATAACACGATTAGACCCCTAGCTTTCTTTTCACGCCGACTACAGCCAGCGCAGACACGATATAGTACCTTTGGTTGCGAGCTCCTCGCTGTTTATTATTCCATTCGCCATTTCTGGCATTTGCTCGAAGGTCGCAGTTTCACGGTTTACACCGACCACAAACCGCTAACAATTGCACTCGCCACAACTTCACCTCGAGAGATCCGTCAATTAGACTACATCTCCCAATTCACGAGCGACATGCGTTACCTATCCGGCTCGTCAAACACAGTGGCGGATACGTTTTCTCGGATTCAACTGAGTGCCATCGACCTGCCTGTAATCTATTTGGAACAACTAGCACGTTCGCAGCAATCTGATCCGGTACTAAGTCGCTATGAAACTTTAGAGATCGGAAAAATCCGCCGAATCCCGATACCCGATTCCCCACATTACCTGGTTTGTGACATGGCAACAGGAAAACCTCGTCTGATCGTCCCCTCAGACATAAGACGTAGAGTTTTTGACCACTTGCGTGTTTTATCACATTCTGGAGTAAGAGCGACACGAAAATTAATCAGTTCTCGCTTCCTCTGGTCTAACATGCATAAAGACATACAACTTTGGACAAAAAGTTGCTCGCGATGTCAACAGAGCCAGGTTCAACGACACACTATCAGCTACCCTGGTACGTTCCCACCAGTTACTCCAACACGTGCATTTGAATCTCGTCGGCCCACTAGCAGTCTATAATGGATGTTGCTACATACTTACCTGCATTGATCGTTTCACGCGCTGGCCAATGGCAGTAGCAATCCCTGATATCAGTGCAGAAACTGTTGCTAAATCTTTTGTTCATCACTGGGTCAGTAATTTTGGCGTACCAAACACCATAACTACCGACAGAGGTTCCCAATTCCAATCAACGCTTTTCAAGAAACTGAACAACATGCTCGATACGAAACACATTTCGACTACAGCCTACCACCCTTCTTTAAACGGCTAAGTCGAAAGATTTCACCCCCAACTGAAAGCCGCACTCATGTGTCATAGGAATACTGAACGTTGCTCCGAGACACTTCCCCTAGTACTTCTTGGTATACGTACCACAGTGAAAGAAGACCTAAGATGTTTAGTTGCTGAAATGGTGAACGGTAGTACACTTACCCTTCCAGGCGAATTCCTGACATCTTCCGACTTATCATTGGACCTTACCGTGCCACAATATGTCAGCCGCCTTCGCAGTTTCATGAAAAACTTACGACCAACTCCAACTCGACTGTATGCTCAACCCTGTTATATTCCACCTGACTTGAATACTTGCAAACATGTATTTGTGCGGGTAGATCATGTACGTCGACTTCTACAGCCGCCATACACTGGCCCGTACAATATAATCAACAGGTATCCAAAATACTTCGTTATTGACCGCAACGAAACACACGAGACCGTCAGCGTCGATCGCTTGAAAGTAGCCTACGTCGAACCGGCACAAGAGGCGAAAAAAGACCCCGAACGTTGCTTCTCAAGATTTTGTCCCTCCATCCCCCAAACCGAAGCTCACCGGTACTCCCGATCCCTCAAGGAAACTCTCTTTACACCCGTGTATCAAAAAAACTGACCCTAACAGGCAAACCCGAACTAGTCGTAGAGTCCATTTTTCATCAAAGTTTGATGACTTCACAGCCTAACGATTTGTTCGAGCGTCTTCTTTAGGCCCGACGCTCTAGGGTTGCAGTACTGTGGCATATTTCCATAAACATTTTTTGTATCAATTAATGTACACTTTTTGAATTGTACGCGGATTTTACGAATATAAATTTTCGTCCGCTCGGAGTTGCTCTTCTAATCTCCTTTGATACCCGTACTGCGTGCTTGGAATTCTGACTGTGGATTGTAGAAAGATTGCTTGCGTGCTATAAAATGACTGCTCCATGTTTCAGCCGCACCTAATTCTTGGATTTACCGCGGTTTCTTCTGTGATAATACTTTGACGTCTGGACCGGAGAAGTCAAATGACAAGCCGGGGAAAATCGCTTTCAATTTATTCGAAGAACTATTATGAGTGGTTACATTTTTACTTTTCACACATACTGTAATTTCACGTAGCCTGAACCACCACAGATCTACGGCTCAAAGACAATACGATATTGATTATTTGCACAAAAAACAACGCTAATTCAAGCATATGTTGTCTTGTATGATTTGCTGAATACAATGCACAATCTCGATGCTGCACGATTTAAGCTCACTGGAATTGATCTAAAAACTTGGGAAACTTTGCAATGCAATATTTTTCGATTTACTGAATGAGTTTGTCTGTGTGATTACTCGAGTGTTCCAGCGGTATATAAAGCCTCAAAGTTCGAGAAATGCTTTTAGCTGAAGATTCCCGATTCCCGATTTATGGTTAAGAATCAAATAGTTCTAAATTTTCCAAGGTATAAAATTTAAACAAATCGTATTTATATGTTTGCATCGATGTGCTTTCAAGGATGAGTAGCAGTAATTTTATCTTTGATACTGAGGGAAATTTCGGCGGGAACATGTGTCAGGACTACGTTTTTTTAGTAAACCTGGTCCAAATCAGGTTTATTCGGCATAAACTATACCACAGAAAGCTTAGACGGAGAGAGTTATTGTTACGGCGGCATTTGAAACGGGAATATATTGCTTGATGGGTCAGATTGTGATTGTGGATCGCCAGACTGGAACCAATTTCAAAGAGTATCTGAGTGGGCCGTTATGTCAGGATAAAGTCAGATCTGATGAGTCTGTGCTCCATAGTGCACAAACTAAGTATTGTCAGTCGCTGCCTAAATGGTAGATTATATGTGTGAACCATTTTAATTGCCTTATGATAAATCTTCTCGAATATCGAGATGTTCCAAACACGTTGCCCAAATTAGCGCTGTATAGTCAATAAGAGAAGTGAAAAGCATCTTCAAATTCGTCTGTGTAAACCAAGCACGCTTTGTACTCCCTTGGAGACGACATTCTACATTCAAAATGCTTTTCGAATTTCCGCAAACCCACATGCCAAGATCTTCTCTCCTATGTACTTCACTCAGGCATGTTACTGCCAAGTGCGCTTAAGAATAGCAAGTTTTTTTCCAAATGCTAACATTTTTAATTTGTAAATTGGAGGGCAGTTCTTTTTAAATTGACCACTGTTGCAGCTAACTTAAGTCTACTTGTGAAACTAGGCCATCCTCATCAGAGTTAAATTTTATCAGATTTTCTAAATAATCGGTGAAAATAGTGATTTATGATCATTTCAATTGCTCTAGATCATTAATATATATTAAAACCAATAGAAGTTTTAGTGGACTGAGCACTACAATAATGTCCCCAAGAATGTTGGAGAAAAGGCACAGGAGGTAAAAGGTTTATCGCGGTAGCCAAAAGGGTGCACGAAGGTACATGGTAGCCATCACGGAACACGAATCAACGGAAATTGAGTTATCAAGGTCAATTGTTATGTACAGTAAAACAATGTTGTTACACAGCCCCCTTCCAAGAACTCTGGTCAGCGGAGACTTCTGATCAGGAATTGACAATTGAACTGGTCAAGCGGTGTCAGGTCGTTCCAGGCTGGAACATAGTCTCTCACCAACCAGTAACTTTGAAGTCAGCCAAGGCACTTGATCTGCGTGAGTCGATTGTCGGTGGTGATCAGGGTAGGATACACGAAAACCAATAAGTACTAAGCCGAGTCATGTCTCACATGAAGTGAACGTGCTGCCGGAGCTAAATCACATAGGGTGTACGAGCTGCTAGCGGTAATCGCCCGTCTGGCATGGTCTTAGTATGAACCCAATAGGAGCAAATGTAGGCACATCCGAAGGCTTGACAACGAAGAAACAGAAGCTTCGAAAACATAGTCCGTGCTGAGAAGTTCCTGCACCTCCAGGGTCGATGGCGAACGGCCTCGCCTGGAAAAAGGTTTAAGTGAATCAAATAAACTCTGAAAAGTTGTTATTTCGTTACGTAGACTTAAAATTTAAGATTCTATTTTTTCAATTTATTTAGGATTAAAGAAGTGTCATTATCTAAATTCACAGTGTACATTCGAGGTTTGTCCATTGTTTTTGTCTATTAATCTTGTTAATAGAACCGTAGTAAACTCGAATCATTGTTTTGAATTGTAAAACTAAGAAACGGGTGGACTAAGCGTTAACCAACGACTTTGGGTGATACACGACTAAATAAAAACAATGTTATACTCCTGTTCGTTTAAAAAATATCAGATAAGAGTTCTTCACCCTATTTACTTGATAATAAAATCCTATTGAAAAGTATACCAAGGTTTTCGAATGTACTTATGAATCCCGAATTGACGCATGTCAAGGGAAACTCAACAATAAAAACACAGATTTATTAGTTCCTCTATAATAAACACTACCTTTGATAAGAAGCAAAGAAGCACAAGCAATTTGAATATTCAATCAGAACTAACTCTAATAATTCACAAAGTTTAACACCAACTCCACCACCTGATAATCATGGTAAATAAATGACATAGCGTGGTTTCAGAAACGTTACAGTATTCTTTATTAAAATCCATTATCGGTTATAACACGAAACAATCATATAGTGAAACATGTATAAAACTAAAACTTGATCCGATATGGTTTCGCAGAAAAAAGCACAAACTCATCTTATTCTTTAGAACACCGTCATCCAATAATATAGAAATAATGTCAAATCTTCGAAAACGTCATAATTCTAAGTATAACCAAATTACCTGTGAAAACCTACTAAATTACGAAGGTATCGTACTATAGTAGAACAATTTGTATTTAAATAAATATGCTAAGCTTTTTAATCGCTTTCCAAAATTAAAGACATTGCTCTTCTTGCATCACTGCAAATCACATCTAATTTCATTACTCACCATAGAAAAGATATCTCACCATCTTAACATAGACGCTACATAAAGATCAATATAATAATAGCGTACCTGGGTACTGATATTAAATTAAAAGGCACAAGTTTCATGATAACATTCACTAAGTTTCAAGTATTTTCTTTCCAGCATACTTTCTCTACCCGCAACAAATTAAAACTTACTCGGAGACGGCTATTTACTGGTGTAATAAATTCAACTTCTATTAGATAACTTCAACTGTTTAGATTCAGTATATTTTGATCGATTGTGAACAATCCGAACGAAACGTTTCGAGTAAGAAAAACATTGAAACACCACACTTCATCGATGAAAATTTCAGACTGATTTTAAATGCTCACTTGATCATGCATTGGTCTGGTTTGCAATGACAGTATTTCTAGCGTTCAATAACAGATCACTCCTTGCTCATCTGAAAACATTGAGTAAATACTATATAACTTTAATTTTTAACGAACAAAATTATCCTCTTCGTATTTAACCTTGAAAATGTAATTACGATTGCACATCGTTTGGGTTGGTTGTACGAACATTGTGATAATTGTTGATCATGTTTAGTATGCCCTGCATATCCAAGAATTGAATATGTATTTATTTAATTATTGCTTGTTTTAATTTTTTAAAACAGTATGCGCCAAAATTTGTCCTTTGTTGATAAGAAAGCATGGTGAATTTAGCAAAAGATAGCGTTAGAATTTATTGAAAAATGTTGACAAAGAATGTGGAGAAATTGTGGAATTGTTCTGGACGAGGCTTGTGTGATTTCATTCATCTCAGTTTTTCTTAAATTTTTAAAACAAAGCAAGTTAATTGTTGGAACATTAGTGTACACGAATAAATTCTTTTTTTCATTTTGATGATGAGAGAGCTCTTGTTTTCTCGGTGGTCAGCACGCCTGCTTGAACGACCATTTTGGGTCGCTGCAATCGCGCTGAATCTTGTAATTGTAGGATCAAGTTCCATTAACCCACTGTTCGCGTTTCGCAAGACGCCGCGGAGTAGAGCGTAGCAACCGGCGGTTTGCAGAGAATTTCTCGTCAGGTTCGATTTTTTCACCTTCGTGTTTGTGAACAATCCCTTGCTGTGCTTTCGGAAGAAATTCGATTTTTGCTCAAATCTAATTCGAGTACGCTTTCGTTACCACGTAAGGCGGTCGACGAGAGATTCAACTTTTGAATGTTTTTATTCTCAGCAATTCCGTTGACGAACGGCCTCATTGTGCGAAGACCAAAAAGATTCCACGACAGATCCAGTTCCACCAGACTGGTTGCTTCAGGTAACGCACGGCCGAATAACACTATCGCAATCTCTCCGAAATCGTTGTACGCAAGATTCAAGTATGTCATGTTCAGAGAGGTCGAAATCAACTCGGAGAATAAAATAGCGGCCTTGTCACAAAATTTGTTCCCGTGTAAATCGATGCGTTCTAGCTGCGCGCTGGAAGCGAGCACGTCACACAGATTCTTAGCGTACTGCGAGGTAAATTGATTTCTCACGAGATTGTTATCCTTGATCGTATAATTCTCCTTGAACATGTTGCACAAATAAAAGATCGATTCATCTTCCAAATTTGTTTCTGAAATATCAAGCGTTGTAATTGCTGTATTAACGCTAATACTGGCGAGAATAGGATTCATTCTGATAGCGCCATAAGCACAACTGCTTGGTATCAGTGTTTTGCTATTCATATTTCTCAGGAAATATCCTGAAGGAACTGTGCCGACATTTAAACACGAGAAAATATAAGAAAGCCGAGCCTCATCTGGGTACCAGAAGCCACCAAAATTTGTGGTTGGTTTGGGTTGTGGTTGGTCATCATTTTTGTCCATATCAGATACTGAATCATCGAAACTTCATGATTTCGAAACATTCGCTGGTCTGACATTTCTTTTATGTTGGGATTCCGAAGATGTATTTTTCATTCCAACATTTTTTACTTCATCGGAATCATCTAGATTCATGTTATCTTCAGGAGTTCCGTTCTGGTTCGTAGGATCGCCAGTTAAGACTTCTATCTAATCTTCAAAGAATCGTTGCTTCGAGTCAAAGTCCTTCTAGGTTAGAAGACATTAGACACGCTGTCTTCCTTTTCATTTCAGTTCAGTTGGTACAGGATTGTAATTGGATCATGAGGCAAATTTCTGTCGTTAGAAAGATTCGAAAAGGCGTCCACCAATTCCAAATATAGTTCGCTGTACTTTGGTATCCTTATTGTATGCAACGATTCGTCAGGTGTTTTCCTGAGCATTTCTCGGTATCAGTTATTTGTATCTGAGACTGGTATAAACGAAAAAGTTTCTTGTTCAACAAGCCGCAAAGAGGTCAGCTGAAGAAACATTTGTGCGTAAACGTAAAACATGACATTTAAAACGAGAGATTATATAATTGGATTTTTGTGCAGATTATTTTTTATAATTGTAGCAAAAATCAATAAAAAATTTTATTCTTGGAAAGCCAAGGGATGCTAATCATTATCAATAATTTCTAAAAGGTTTGCACAATCAAATTGCGTTATGTACAATCGGGGATACAAATTCCAGAAGACATTTGTAGTGGTTTTTAGGTATATTCAAAATAAAGGTAAGCAGTATTTTTTAATTGCTTCCAGATAATCAGTAAGTGTAATGCTGACTTTAGGAGAAATAAAACTTAAAGTATGTTCTGGAAAGCGCTAAGGTTAAGCGGATAATGTTCATTGAAAATGCGTTATGTTATGCGTTGTGTATTTATCAAAACATTCGTTTTAAATGTTCTAAATAGATTAGTCTCTTCTAAATATGAAATGTTTTCTTGTCTGGTAGACGAACGGAATTGGTTCCACTAATCTAAGGTAGCATGTTGACCAGTTTTATTTTTATTGCGCGTTGAGAAGGTATGCTGGGAAGTAAAAATTCAAAAGCGAGTGAGTATTCTAACTACATTTGTAAATTATATTTTAATATTATTAACCAGGTATGCCTTTATTATATAAATTATCAGGTTGAACATGGAGGTTAAGAAGATCGCTTTTTTATGGTAAGTAATGAAGCCATATGACATTTAAATTCGTGTAAAGAGGAGCTAAGTTTTATATATTTCGGAAGAAGATTCCAAAGTTTATCTTATTTACTAAAGTGAAAATTCTTCCTCACTTTAGTACTAACCCTTGGTAATTCAAAAGTTTTTAAGATGAAACACTATTTCATGCTAATTCTGTTGACAGTCGATCTGCATATTCATAGAAAAAAGTCAGGTAATGGCTCATGTCATGGTGTATCTAAACGATTTTTGACCGCATCTATCGATATGCAAGCGATTAGGATCACAGGCAGCTTATTCCAGAAGCTTACTGTTCTTTCATTTAAGAAGTGTTGCCTAAGATTCAGAAGATTGTATATTTTTGCAAGCGCAATTGTATACCATCTAGTAAATGGTTGATCGCTCGAGATCGGGTTTTGACAACCATTGTCGCCTATGACCTTTCAGGATTTTCTACGTTTATTTTAGATCATCCTGTAGATGCGGACGCCGAAGTAAGAAAAGACATGAGGAAATTAGAAATATGCAGATATACCTCCGACCATTTTGGTAGCCAGACGTTGAAACTTCTCTAATAGTGATGTGTCTTTTTGAAAGAAAGGCCTACAGGTTTGCTCAAAGTATTCTAAATGAGGGCTGATAATCACCGTATATAAGGGAAATAAACACTTCCGGTGTTCTACAGATCAGAACAGATTTAGGCTCAAAGGGTTATACAGTAACTTGTTGTGCAGCTCAGGCATATCGCGCTGCCCATTAGAATTTCGCTTTAACGACTATACCCAAATTTGTAACCTTCTGAATAGACTTAAATTCGATACTATAGCTATTTGAAGTAACTGTAATTTTATCGATTGCTGCAGACAACATATGAAATTTACTGTAGTTATGAGAAAGACCCTAATCTCGTGACAGAAATACATATAGTAATTTGTACAATCTTATATTTGGTATCATCTGAAATTGTTAACTTAAACTTTATCGTTTCGTTTCGATTACCAATAACGCCATATTGATTTATCGTAATTTTATCGTCATCACTCACGTTTCATCGATTTTCAACTCGTTAAATCGAATAACGATATTCATCTGGTAAATACCATTTGCAAATAGTAAACACACTCAATAATAACAATAAACTCTTTATTCTTCTTTATTATGTGGTCGTCTCGGAGGCACAATTGTATGTGGATATGACTGGAACCCACGCATTCTCAGGATTCATTCCTCACTATCTACTAGAAATTAGTGAGCCCGACACGATTCGTGCAATGAACAATTATATTTATAAGAAGACAAAAAGAATGTGGATTAAATTGATCAATTCACATAACCTGTCTTCAACACAAAAGATCCAGGTCTCTGGTTTTCATAAATTGAAGCTTTATTCGAGTCATACCGTGTTCGAACGCAACGCACACGCTACAACCGCGTTGTTGTAATGCATCCAACCTTCATTGTCAAAGAATTTGCTGATTTGATTTATGATGAATCTGCAACAGATCCTTGGGATAAGCTCAAATCTGCGATTATCTCTCGAACTGGTTCCACCGTTGAGCAAAGCTTGCTAAGAATCTCATCCAGCTCTGAGATAGGAGATCGAACACCTTCAAAACTTTTACGCCATTTGTTACAGCTACAAGCAATACAGAATGTTGACGTATGAGTAATAAGTCTCAACTCGTTCCAGAGTTTGACAAACGATTTGCGCAAAGTTCTGGTTTTTATAGAAAACGAAAGTAACCTAGAAAAGATCACCCAAGTTGCAGATGAAGTATTTGACAACTCTCGTAACACATCAATCGACACGGTCAGCCAACCAATTTTCACCCCTTATACTTCGTGTGCCTATTTGAACAAGGATATATCTGGTTTGAAATCCCAGATCAGCGATTTGACTTAAAAATCGAGCAATTAAACAAAAGTCTAAGTCTTTCTCGCAGTGAAAAGGACTCCATGCAGCTTCAAAACACAACACCACAATCAGGAAAACCGCGGAGCCATGCCATAGACGCGGCAGCTCTGTCTGGCAAAAACACCAGCCGCTTATTCTACGTCATTGATCGTTCAACGAAGATGCGTTTTCTGATAGACACCTGAGTCGAACTGAGCGACATCACACCCAAAATCTCGGAACGCAGAAACCACTCTTCATTGACCTTACAAGCGGCCAACAGTACTCGAATAACCACATACGGCCAAGGATCACTCTCCATCGACCTCGGTCTGCAACGTATCTTTCGATGAAATTTTATTGTTGCCGGTGTAAAAACCCCTATCCCGGATGTTCATTCACTCTCACACTTTAATCTTTCAGTCAACGTGAGTACATGAATACTTATTGACAATGTCACAAAGATTAACGCCATCGGCCATTTGTGTAATTCACCCATAAAAACTATTCAAGTCCTGATTCCAGATCCTGCACCGAATTAAATTTCTCTCATGAATTTCTTTCATTCAAGAACCTGTGGCCATGCTCTAAAGCTTCAAAAGCGAAGGACACTACGTCTACCACCGGGATTCACGCTCTTACCAAGAATTGTTAACCTGTGGAATGAGCTTCCGAAAGAGGTTATTTAAGCGAGATCTGAAAACAAATTCAAGCAACTAGTGGATAAAGTACTGCCTGTAATCACAGCAAAGCTCTACAACACTGGGTAGGATTTCTTCAGCTGAGGTTCTACTGGATTATGTTGTTGATATAAACAGATGCGGCTTACAAGGGCTTGACCCCTGTCGTCTTTCAAGAAGAAGAAGAAGAGACGTACATTATTCCAGCATTTACGTGGTTTATCACATAGTTGATTAAAAGCTACACGAAAGCTGATTAGCTCTCGTTATCTTTGGTCTGACATGCATAAAGACATTCAATTTTAGACGAAGTGTTGCTTTCGATGTTAAGAGAGCAATGTCTAACGTCACACCTTCAGTTCCACCTGTTACTAAGCACTTCCAGCAGGTTAATTTGGATCTCGTTGATCCATTAGCGGTCTCACATATATATTGACCTTCGTCAACCGTTGTACCCATAGTGCAATGGATGTAGCCATCCCAGATATCAGTGCAGAAACGATCGCGAAACCCTTCGTTTATCATTGGATCAGCAAATTTAGTGTACCGAACACTATTATTACTGACAGAGGTTTTCAATTTCAGTAATTGCCTTTTCGGGAATTGAATAGAACACTCAATACGAAGCACATACAGACTACAGGCTACTATTCATCTTCAAATGGCTTTGACGATAGATTTCACCGGTAACTCAGAGCCGCAATTATAAGTCACGGGAATTCAGCATGATGGTCCTAGTCATTACCTTTAGTGCTTCTTGGTATTCGTACTACCGTGAAAGAATACCTGGGTTGCTGAGCTGCTGAAATGTTGAACGGGATTATATTCATCCTACCAGGTGAATTCCTGACATATTCGGATTCACCATAAGATCTGACAGCTCTACGTTATGTCAGACGCCTTCGCCACTTAATGAAATTATTACGAGCTATCACAACTCGCCAATACGTTCAACCGTTCTACACCTCAGCCGACGTGTCTACCTGCGACATTGTGTTTGTGCGTGCTGATCATATACGTCGAACACTTCAACCTCCATACACTAGTCCGTACAAGTTGCTGATTAGGTATCCCAAATATATCGTTATTGCCCAGAATGGATAAAACAAACCGTTAGTATCGGTAGTTTAAAAGTCGCCTAAGTGGAACCAACATCGAAAACGAACGCAAACCCCCGTAAAGTAACTCCACATATGTCAAACAGAGATTAACACGTTTCTTCATCCGCTTCACCTGGAACCACCGTGTTTCCCTTGTTAAACCCCCATTACCTTTGTATCTCAAATACCCGACAACAACAATCAAACACGTTCTGGTCGTAAGGTTAACATTCCCAAAATTTTGATGATTTCATAAACTAATGCTTTTTGGAGCGTCTTTTTTCTTGTTCCCGACGATCTAAATTGACGTTTTATAGTAATTTATACCGATTTGTATTTTGTATGATTTTAATTGGTTAACTTTTACATGATTGTTCCGTTTCGGTTATCGATAACGCTATAATGATTTATCGATTTCCTTTCATCGTTATCACTGACATTTCATCATTTCGTGCTGGTTAACTCAGTTAACGATAATCATTTATAAAATACGATTTGTACATAATTAACACACTCATTAATAACAATTTATTCGTAGCCATTTAGCGGTCTTCATTCTTCTGTGGTTCTCGCGGAGGAAAAATTGTATGTCGATATAACTGGTACCCTCGCAGTCTCAGGATCCATTCCTTACTATCCACTACAAACATGATCCATGTATCCGGTGAATTTGACATCATCTGCAAACATGTGGCCGCGAAATGACAACTGAGATCATCGATGTAGATCAGGAAACGTATGCCTAGTGATTAACCATGTAAGACCCTAATTAAAGTTTTTGTGAATTCAGACGTAGTATCGCCTACAAAGAACTGAAAGGCTCTATCACGAAGAAAACTGGTTAACCAGTCGTTAATCTTACCAGATTCTGCTTTGGTCACGAGCTTCAAACCAAGGAACTTGTGACTCACAGATTTGAATGCTTAACTGAAGTCTAAGTAAAAGAACTCTACCCATCCACCTTCATCCAGTCTTTTTGACACTCTGACTTGGACAGCAAATTTCTTAAACTTGATGCCTCAACGTTACTGAACCCTCAAAATAATATGACGTTTGTAGACTCCTAATATTAATAATTGAGAATGTAGTCAGGTTCATTATTCATTTAAAAATATGAAACTATAACATAAAGAATATTTTAGAGTGAAACCATTGGTTAATTGTGTTTAAATGCATCAGAATTTAGTTTAAAAGAAAATAGCTTTTTCGATTTCAGCGTCTATTTTATCTACTTGAGTATAAATACAATACTTCAAATATGACGCTAGAGATGAATTATCCAGAAAAATATTTTACCGATATCATTCAAGCTTACTTTGAAGTCTCTACACCCGATCAATTTTGTAATCTAACGAACGATTCAACTGTGAAATCGTTTCTTAACGACCCCCAAATTTTACTCCTCATTTGTTACCAATCTCAGGATGGTGTGATTAATATAACGTATGAGGTAATATCATCATGGTTACTTATTTTAGTAGATTAATTGTCTGAATGAAGACGTTTCTCATCTCCTAATTTTTAAATGTTCTCCATGTGCATGTGATGAATACAATGTGAAGCGCATACTTACTACTGTTTACGTCTCCGGAAAACTCACTACAAAGCTTTATACAATTCTGGAAAAGCTATATGTTCCATTTTTTTCAAAAGTATTCCGTGGTTCCTGATAAATCATTAACTATGTTTTGTAGAGTTCTTGTCCGGAGCCCAGTGAATATATCAAGATGAAAAAGCTCCAAAACACAGTGTTCCAGCTCTTAGATAAAACTTTAAATGCTGATTTTACTGAAAACAGTAAGTTAGTTCTTGTGTTATGACTGATTTAATCAAATATCTTTATTTTGAATGGAATTATCGACACCAAAAATATACATGGTTTATAAGCAAAAAACATTAACCTGGGCGTATTTGAATCAATAAACAGATAAAGTTGTGACTAAAGTGATTTATTTGTAAAACGGATGTACAACAAAGTGTAACATAATCTTCTAAACCAAATTGATAATCTTTATTGATGCTGAGTTGATGATATTGAAAATTAGTGGTCATTTTCATTGCGAATGAAAGGATTTAGCACGAATACTAGAGAGCTTTGATTAAATTAAATAAGCTCTTTCCGGAAAAATGAAATGTCTCTCCGTATATGTGTATTTCTGTGCACAAAGATACACAGGCTATGTTAATCAGCATTCGAAATGTAATGTTTTGCAAAGAGTTTAATAAGGTTATCTGCTGTCTTACATAGTCATCTGACAAAATTTACTCGTGACCTGATCTAAATTCGGCGCTGTCTCTTTTTCGAAATCAAGTGTCCGCAATCTGACGTTGCGGTAGCTAATCACGATCTAGAATATATATCAGAAGCAGTAATGAGTAGCGATCTGGCAGTAAACATCTGTGTTTGTTTGACGAATATTGTATGTTTCCAAATATAGTAAAGGAAAAAAGATTAATGCAATGCATTGCACGGAAAACTGTGAAATATTAGCCACGTATGTTACAGGATTTAATTGATTTCAAGTTCTGTTTAAGTTTCAGGCACCTTAATAAAATGTTTGAGCCTATATCTCTAAACATTTAGTAGCTTTTTGATTTTCGCAGCACCACATCATTTAGGATTTAATTTTGCATTATTGTATGACGTTTAAGCATTTTGTAATGGTTATTGGTTCACTGTTGTTAGTGAAGATGTTGGTGATGAGGTGTCTACGTATAGACAGCCATTAGCCAATCGATAGTGTTCGTTTTATTGAATTATTAGGAATTAGTGTGATTATCAGATTTTTCATCAAAACAATACAGTACTTGTAAATTTTAAGAAATCTTGATAGTACATTAGATGTGGAAGCCAGTGTTCCGTATTTCTAAAATAAGTAGGTTTCATTTTCTATTAGATGACAATAACATAAGAATACCGGATTTTAATTTTAGGTAAAAGCGAAACTTATCGTTGCTATATTGACGTCTTTGTATAAAAGTAGAATTAGGCAAAGTCCATGTGACGCTGCTAACAAAGCTAAAATAACTTTACGGTCTAATCTCATTTATTAAGATAGTGGTACTGCATTTCTTCCTGTCAGATGAGTGTAGGTTAAAACAGGTTGTGGCACGTAAATGCGAAGAATGTGTGAAACACGAATCACTTTTTGAAAATTATCTACAGATGCTTGATTCGGCATTACTTTGTGATAGTCTGACAACATGTCGTGTTTTGTATAAATTTCGCTAGATAACATTGGTTTTAAAGTCGAGTAAATTTATCACTGTTTTAATTTTCACCAAATAAATCTTCCTATTTCAATCTGATAAAATTGAACATCGAGGATATTTTTTAAAACCTGCTAGTGCAATCAAAATCTGACTAAAAACATTGTGTTTATTATAAAATATTCATTATCAATAGTAGAAATCAAAAAAGAAAGAATTTATTTAGAAATCAATGCGAATAATTTCCGAGAAATGACTTGTGGTGCTCCATTGCAATTATCTTACCAGCAACAACATTGGCATATAATTTACTAATTGCTTGTTTTCATATTGCTGAATTTTCCAAGCATAAAGGTCCGAGGTTCCTTTGTTTTTTACAACCTCTTATCTTCCTTACATCCTACCTTTTCGAACATAATCTTGATGTATTGAACAGTTGCTTTTATATAACCTCCAATATGATAATATTCACAATGTTTTCAGATGTAAAGACGTTCAAATCAATACTTTTAATTTATCATCCCTCTAATTTATTTTACAAATTACAAATGGTAAAGCCGATGTGTGAAATTATAAGAAGTAAAATGAACTTCCACATCTACTCTGATGCTTTGAGTCATACTAACGTTTGTCTGTTTGTAAGATGAAATATTTTATTGTAGTGTTATGCGTGTGGAAAATATAATTGCAAAAGGTTTTCTTTTGAGCATAAAAAAGAACATGTATAAACAATAAGAGTTAATTGCAATATTTAGTGGATTTTGTATGCTATTCGTACTGATAATTTACACACTCAAAAGAAAACAGTTTGATCTCAAACTCCATTTATTTCTCGATCAACGCCTGCTATAGTGCAAACTACAACGTCGAGCTATCAAAGATCCTTTATTCCGTTTGCCTAAAGATAACGTTGTCACAATGCTGTTGTTTTAGGGGAATTAATTATACTGATTATTATCAAATCCTTCGAAATATTCACGAGGTTTATCACAACGGTTCATATTAGAAGAAACTGGACTTGAGTTTTCCTTTCTTTGAGCTCATCAGCAGTGCATATCATCTGTCTCGAGTGAGACTCAAACCCCCAATAATTATCATTGTATTTCCACCCGAGGCAACGTATCTGCACTGCTAAAGAGCTCGAATCCAGTTCTTACAATAAAGATCGCTGTTTTAAACTGTGTGAATACTTCGAAGGATGTTTTGCTCATGAATTGTCACAACAATTAAAAACAAACTTTCGACTCACGCGAAAAGAAGAAGGAAGAAAAAAATTGCTTCATTTGTTTTGTAAAACTTTCAACTAAATAATAATTTAACCACACAAATTTTCAGAATAAAATGTACGAACAGCAAAGGAAATTTATAGTTTTATGGAAAACTTTGGATTACCAGTCAAATTTTAAAATCAGAAGCAGCTTCAAATTCCTCTACCAACGACATCAAACCTTGTGATGGTAATCGACGAAATTTCAGCCTACAAGATTTTCTAATCGTGCTTTTTCAGTATTCATTTGACATATCTATCACGGGCACAGAAGAATCTCTACGGTCCAAAATATAAAAGTTTATTGCATTTAGAATATGTTGATGATAGATAAAAATGGAAAAATTAGTTTTGAGCACGGCTGATTCAAAGGCCGCGCAAAAAACTGAGTATATACCAATCTCGTTAATATTTTGTGCTAAATCTTGTTGTTATGACCAATATACTGTGGTGCTCACCTCCCCATCGCTTAAACACCACAACCGGTTACTGCTGCTTGCCGTCAGCAAGTGGAGAATTATTTGTTGTTATTTGACTTCGTAATTGGTACCGGTTTTTATGTTGAAAATTGGAGTACAACTCAAAATCTTAATCTTTACGAATGAAACTTTTGCATTGATGTTTTTGTATTTCAAGTATCAACTTCAAAATCAAAATGCGTGAATTATGAAAAAGTAAAACTACAAACCAACCGATTGTAGCTCATTATCAACTTTGCCTTCTCAAATCCCTAACATGAGATACGCAAACACATTTTCTCAAACATCTATTCAATTTTCAATTAATAATAATTTACTGTCGATGTTTTCAATTTGCTTTGTCGATTTCAAACAATATTTTTGTGTGCAATACGTTCAGGTTTGAGCAGCGAAGTTAACTTTTGGGAAAATTCACCTATACAAACCGAAACGGAATTGGCCGAGGATAAAAAGTGTCGAGAATTTTTTGCAAACCTCTTCAAGAATGCCGCTAAACACTGCGCTAATTTTCAATCCGAACTGAAGTCCCTTACTTTGAGTGAAGATACTCAAGGCGATTCGAACATGAAGCAAATCAGTGTTCAAATCGCGGAACTCGCTTGCCTGATTGATCCGGTCTTATTTGAATGTTTAGATGAGGTATGGCGCTGTCCTGAAGTCACGGCAAAGAACGGCTATCCACAACAGAGAATGTCTGATATCATGGACGGTTTGGGTGAATGGATTGCGCGAATGTTGAAGCACATATTGGGACTGCTCAACAAGTCCCGTTCCATGAAGCGTTACTCACAAATTTGGTCGATTACTCTGATAGAGGTAATATGGCTTAGCGTATCCATAACCTTTGTTCAAATTTCACAGTGTGACGCTCACATCTCCTTTTCTTAAGCACCACCATTCGTTTCTGACTGTTTCCCATCATCGAGTGTAGACCTTAAGATTAAGTTCAGTGATCCTTTATAGCTATCCAGTATCGCGGAAGCATTTAAAATAGTGAATGGATTAATCTTTTCGGTAGAATATTCAACTAGATTGACAAATGACCGTGTATTTAGCTTTCAAACACCCGACGAAAATGTTACAAAGAGTTTCCGGTCGAGTTTTTTAAATATCACAATATCTGAATGGTAGTTGTGTATAATGAACCAAAGTGCTACGCAGCATCATCTAATGCATATTTGTTGTATTTAATAACCATTGTTTTGTTGTTATTGGGTTTGAATGAACATATGGTGGCTAATAGAAACATAAGTGGTTTAAATTACGAGAATACATAAACTCATACTCATGCTGATGAAGATTCAAGATTTATGGGGAGAAGAAATAGCTGTACAATAACATAAGATATGCGTATAAAATTTAAACACATCGTACTTTCAGGTTGGCATTCATGTGGTTCTAAGGAGGAGTAAAAGTAATTTTTTCAACTGTGAGATGGAGTGGGAAAATTTCGGCGGGAATTTATGTTTGGTACCAACTGTTTTCAGTCAAATTGGGCCAACACGGTGTTGTTTAACATAAAATATCGTAACGTTTGTTTGAAGATCATTTCATTTGGCGACGAAACAATTTCTGTGGCTACACTGTTCCACAGAAAGCATACACGATCTGCGTTAAAGTACCGGCAACAGTTTAATCGTGAATGTGGTATTTGAACGGTCAGATTGTGACTGCGGGTCAAGAGACTGGAACCAAATATAGAGAGGTGTCTGAGTAGGTAGGGCGCCGTATGGATGTTTTGGTGTCAGGATTAGGTCAGCTCTGATTCGAGTGCTTTCGAGAATGTACAATCCGAGTCTAGTGAATAATTTGGTTAATAAGCTGGAATAATTACTTCTAACTTTTGATATGAATGGGCATTCCAAGGTTTTATTAATCATAATGTTAATGAATTTAATTGCATCCGTGTTCTTTTGAATGATAAATATGTGAATATGAGTATTCAAGCCTTCATTGGGAACCCTTGAAGAATATGTTCAACCGGATCGATTAAATGCTCCAATCAGTTACGATTATCAGCGGAAAGCAGTGAAACAACTGCGATATATTTTCAGCCGATGTATAAGAAATAATAAAGGGTGGAATTGAAAAAACTCGGAAAGTACGAAATAAGTACAATTCATTCGCCTTACATTGGTTTCAAATGAGAAATTTCGATAAATTAATGCTGATTTCATTAGGTTGCACCATTGCCACTGTCAAGTCCCTATTATTTCATCTCAAGTGATAAGAGTAAATGCAACCAAGCGTGTTTTCCGTCATGCAGGTTTGCCAAGTATCATTAGAATCGTTGCTTCTGTTTCACTGGTTTCGAGAAATATATAGTTATTTCTCGTTGAAAAATTTCAAAAAGCTCGTTTTCAATATGTACAATATCACATGTGTGCAACACTATTAATGATAGAAGTAGCATTGTCATCATCATTATATGATATTCGGTATTTTATGCTATCTGTCCTTTGATATCCAGGGGAAAAAGCTTTTGGAGACCTCGATTCAAGTTTGCCAACATTGGAGCAACTGCTGTGAGAAGTTGACACAGAAAATATGGAAAAAATACGCACCACACCCCTGGACTGGCTCCAGACCCAATTTAACCCAGATGTGCAAATTCAAAGAGAGAATGGAAGAAGTTAGTTGGCCTCTAAACTTTTCACAATTTTCGTTACTTTCAAACGATTTTTTGTAAAATACGCTGATATCTCCATCTTACTTGGTATTAAACCTTTCTCTCCGAGAAAAGATTTTCTTTGGAATAACCTTTTATGCTCAGTATATAGTTGAATAGGCTAAATTAAAGTACTTATGAAGAAATGAAATTGTAATTACTTTCATTTTGTGAAATACTGGCTGGTACCATATGGTAACACTAGGAATATAAGTGTTCAAATATGACCCGATTCAAATTTAGTCGATTTATGTAAGCTAATTTCCTCTAAAAAGAAAATATATCAAATGAGAGTGACAAAATAATGCAATAAACTATTCATGTGAAATTTTTTTATTTGCCTATTGACAGTTCTCGAATACTGACACTGGTTTTGAAAGTATTTCACCTTTTGGTTTGTCAAGGTTTCCGATAAAATGTTTCAAGGAATACCGAAATCTATGTCAAGAGAAGCTGGAACTTCATCGATACCCGTTTCTTGGAAAATATATGTTTACTATGAATGTTTGTCAAATGAGATCACGAATTTACACATACGTGAAACTAGTTGGGCGATGAATATTGTATTTTAATTTGAAATCAGGTAGATTTTTGTACAAACATTTTATCTCCATAATCCGCTCTAAAATTAACAGAAAAGAATTCTGTCTATTTGATTTAAGAAATCTGCAAAATGCGGTTTTGAAAATTGTCTAGATATAATTATCTTCTCGTTTATCAGATACTTGAAATCAGATGCCTGTATGACCAACTGGCGCACATTCTGAGTGATTCGGAGCGAGAGGAATTCCAGTTGAATTCGGAGATTGAGACTTATTTATTTGGTTCTGATTCTCGTACAATGGGACCAGATGATCCCGAGACTGTGGCTTCAGCGATCGAAGCACTTCGGCATCCGTTGACAACCAATTTCGTTGAACTTGACGATTGGTCGGTAGCTAAAAGTCTGATCGATACCAAGTTGATGCCTGTAGAGGAGCGAGCAGCCATGAAGCTTCGTATAAAATTCATGACCGATGCTGCTGGTGACGGTGAGAATGCATTTTTTCACACATTTACCAGGGTGGAAATCTTCTCGTGGTTACTAATTTGCAATAATTAAAATATATTTGCCTGAATTACTACTTGCACTTAACATTTATTCGTCATGAGATCAATATCCGCGTGTCACTGTGTGTTCATTGTTGTGCGAGAAATAATGCATACAAAATCGTTTAGTTATTCCATAAATAGCGGTTAGTTACATAAGTAAAAACATATCGAATATAAAAGCTCATTTGCATGCATCTTCATCATATACACACACACCACGACCGATTTCATGCTGTTTGCACTCATCAGCTATTGACAGTAGGATCAGGATCCGCATGCGCTTGAAACAGTGGAAGAATGGTAAACAAGTTGCGCTTGTATGCCACGGTTGAGTAAGGTTGGTACGACCAACCTGTTTAATCACATGAGCCCCCACTCATGTAGACTTGGTTTAAAACCCATGATCATGTATATGAAAGCTCATTTGCATGCATCTCCATCACACACCCCCCACGACCGGATTCGAGCTGTTTGCACTCATCAAGTAGGCACAGTAGGATTTGAAAACTTTTGTCTGCATAGACCATTTAAAAACGTTTTAACAATTAGATATTTCATTCGAATCAAATCTGCTCGTAAAAAAGTTGAAAGTTTAATTATTTTTTATAATTATTAGCTACAAACATATGGAATAATATTTTGCGCCAAAACTTAATGATGTCTTTTAACCTGATTGATAGCAATACTAAGGAACACCTAGATAAAAATTTTGAAAGCCCAAACGAGTATAGATAAACCTGCTGTTCTACATTTCGTCTAATTCCTCAAGACCAAACTTCAATTCATCGCTCTCAGATAAATACAAATTAAATTCGATGTAAGATAACAAAAAAGTATATTTTGTACTACTCTTTTCTATATCAATAACCTGTATTAAATAATTTCACAATGAATATTTTATTGCCCAGTTATCAATCCTAATAACTGATAAGTTTTTGTCAAGACTAAGCTGTACACATTGAAATATTGTGATTGGATAGAAACCAAATTAATATATTTTAATGTGGATTTCAGCCTCATCAGTTCAAGTTGATTCGTTGAGGATCTTACAAGAATTTCAGAAATTTCATGTTCTCATCCGTCGACCACGTGTAGCATCCTTGTTAAGATCTGAGCGGGAGACGTTGTTGGGATATCTAGAAGCTTCGTTGAATAACGTAAGTTTTAAATCAGGTTTCCTTTTGTTATTCTTGTTAGTAATAGTCGCATATGTTTGGGATTCAGACTTCTCCGTTGCTAGTGTTTAATCGTTCTCTAATATTTCGGGGTATATTCTGTACAAATAGGTAAAATGTTGTAATGTGTTACTCACGTTCCGAGCACCTATATTCTACAACTGGTTTTTATCTGTTTCTCTTTGAAAAACACTATAATATTCCTTTTCGCGAGGTTTGAAACAGTGGAAAATTTTGATCAAATTAATAACTTGAGGCCACTGTTGATCAGCATACAAAGTCAACTTTGAATAAACGATCAGGCAGTGATATACATCTCTAGAATTGATTTATTTTCGAAGTGATCGCATGTCCCCTTACAAGCTTCTACTACTTACTAGCTCTTAACAGTTATCAAATAATGAACTTTTTATGAAATTCAACGCAATAGTGATATTATCTCATTTCAAATTGCGTTTATTTTTTCTTCCATACATGTTTCTCACGCATTTAAAGTTTGATGGTACTTCAGAAATCACCATTAAGTAAATCCCAGAAGCCATTTCACAGCGGATAGCACACAACGTCGCTGATATTGTTTTACAAATCTACAACTAGGTTCGTATTTCTTTGTTTATATTTTTGATAGTGCTCGCGTAATACCATTGAGATTAAATTCTTTGGGACAGATATATACAAATCATAAGCAAGACCTAGTTCAAGTTGTGAGTTAATGGCTCTCCAACGAACCTTCACAATTTTAAGGATTATTTATCTATTTGAAGCTTTTTATGTGGTGACAGAGGGGAACGAGGTCAAATATGGTCAACACATAGTGCGCTCTGGAATCACATTCTCCAGTGCAAACAAGTGCTATAGATTCAAGTGAACCGAGATGCACAAACTTGAATGACGAGTTTCCATTGAATTTGTCTCAGCGATTGGTTAGAGCAGTGGTTCCCACCCTTTTTTTACATCGCGCACAATAATTTGCCTCAGCACAGTGGTTGGGTACCACTGGGTTAGAGGTTAGACATGGACTAAATAGAATTTGTCCATTGTTTGTGACTGCTCATTAATACCAAAGCCTTCGAAATATTCACAAAGTTGATCATAACGGTTTACATTGGAAGCACTGGGCTCGGGTTTCGCGCTTATTTGAGCTCATCACGAGTGCATATCCTTTACATCGGGTCTGACTAAAACGCGGGACCATCACTAGTGTAGTCTCATACCTCACATCCTGAGCTACCGTCCACCGCTTGACCGATCGCGATTAAGCTTCATGAATGTTTCTCCAGACTAGTAAATTTAAGTACGTTTATATATCAGATCAGTCACAAAGGAGCCAGTAATATCTGTTGTGGTCGTCTAACCTATACAGCCTCCTCGTCAGGTCTTTCCATTAGATGCAGGGTAAACTAACACCGACTAAATCGGGTAGGAAACGTTGTTTTAAGGGGTTTTGTAGAGTTCGTGTTTTATCAGTACCAAGTCCTTCGAAGTATTCCCAAATTTGATCACGACGGTCTACATTGGAATCTCTGAACTCCAGTTTTCATTTTTTTGATTTGTTGATTGTGTGTGATTGTTTTTGATATTTTCAATTGTAAGTAAATCAAGGTACATCATATTGTGGCAGTGTGATTTTAATAATAACAACTGGAACTATTGATTGATTAATTGTATGTTTGCATATATACTAAATTTTCTGAAAATTATCTTTTTGTTCAATTCAATTCAATTCAATTTATGATGAAAATCGTCATGCGCCTCACTTCATTCATATCAGTTACGCGAAGAATTTCTAGTCGGATCTGGGATCACCTTGAGCAATGGCAATAAAAGTAGCAACACTTCAAAATATCCTGCTATCGCTGGATGTAGGAACGTTTCGGAACGGGTGAATCGTTTATTTTGGGCAAAGCAACTTGAATCCCGGATTCGAGAAGATCTATCCCTTGTACAAACAGCTCTTTCTGATCTGAATCATTTTCTTAGTTTTAAACAAGTAAGTTCATTTTCTTTTCATTAGCGCAATATACTTGAATCATGTTGCTGTTTGTTAACTCAAATTTAGTGTGAGTTGAGAACTTTTGCTGAGTGATTTACACCGAGTGCAATCTGTATCAATGAGCAAGTATTTCACCAACGAGATTTACTGTTTAATGTGGTGAACATTTTCGAGAATTACATTTAACATGTGTACATTATCACATGTTTTATTCTTCATGTGGTTGTTTTACTTGTTGTCCCTTAGTGAACAAGCTTTGTAATACACTGCCGTGTAATACACCATGTGCACCAATATGTTGAACATTGGGTAATGTCTGAAGAGCTTTCTTCAGATCATTTAGGAAAGAACCACGCTTTCCTGCTACAGTCATATCCCTAAAATAATTATTTGCATATATGTAAACGGGAAACATCAGCAATATCTTCTTGAAGCACTTATTTAATACCAAGAAACTTGTGGTAGGAAGAATGTCAGATTATGAATGGAAATTTTGCTGGTCTTTTGTTTTTATTTCATTTTAATGTCGCACAAAGATAAAATGATAGACGCAATCTTCCAGTGGCGATGAAACGCGTGGTTATTGTTGGACCGCAAGAACCCGCTATAAAATCATATCGAAAACTTTCACATGTCCTAAGATGACATTCACGGACTCACACGATCGTAAGAACCAATCAGTCTGTTGGACTACCTGTCGGATGTTTCTGGCATTCAGGGTTCCGATATGCGCTTCAGTGGTGTGTTACAAAAAGAGATCTGTGATTTTGTGAAAGGCGGATTTTCCAAAATGTTGCGCCCGGTTATTTCTAAAGCTGGGATTGAAATAGGAAAAACTCTTACGGATTGGGTTGAAATGTATAGAAACACTCTAAAGATTATGCTCAGAAGTAGCTTGTTTTCGCCTACCAGCCCTGTGCTGTACAGCAAGTTCGGAGACCCTGTTTATCTTATTCGACCGTCGATGCACTATGGAGTTGGTTTTTGTGGTCATATGTAGATTATGCGAGCTTGGAAACGATCAGGTCGCTAATGCCTTGAAAGATGAAAAATTAATTTTCTCTGCCAAAGCCTTTAGCTAAAAAGCCTGAGCGATAAGGCAGTGGATTGTGCTAAGTTGATACCAGGGTTCGTTTGACTTCTACCCATCGAAATTCCTGGTATGCGTGGCTCAGATACAGTAACCATTACGCACAATGGATCATCAAGTTGCCTAAACCATCGCATTATGTTAGGATCCTTTTTAACTAGTGCTTGTGTTGTCTTTACATGAATGATGCGTTTAGTACATGGAAGCAATATATAAGTAATCCCATCTTCAATGACTCGTGAATGAGTGTCGGTACATTCTGAATATGGAAATTAGCTCTCCAACGTAAAATTACCGTTATGCCATGTGGTGCTTTTATATTTCCCAAGACTGCTGAACACTTGCTTGAAGAAATAACCGTGTGGAGACGAGAGCAATACGAAAGCTGGTCGAGAGAACAACTTAAGCGCCTTTCCGATTCGAAACGTCAGGATTCACTGGTAATGAACCCTAAAGAAAAGCTGCTGAGTTTATCGCAATCCAATGGTCGACTGCTTGTTGGTTTTCCCGATGGGCTGGTACAATTTCAACGTGAAGTCAGACTTTTAGCCGGTCTCGGTTATGCGCTGCCTAATAAAATTGTTCATGCAGCCAAGCAAGCAGAGAAGCTGTACCATCATGCGATTGTATTGAAACAGGTGTGTTGCAAAATCGTCTTGACTAGTTTTCAATGGTTTCTTGATACAAATATTGATTCATAAAATTGCAGTGCACGTGTATTTTTAACGTCAGTTATAGTCCTCGCGTGACTAGTTGCATCGCATTTATTTTTGGACACTTTTAATCTTCTATAAAAAATTAAACGGTCAACACCGTTATTATTACAACTAGATCACACTAGAACTTCACGCCCGTCTTTCATTTTAATTTATAGGATCGACTGAAGCAATCACATCAGTTGTTACTTTATGTTATTTTGTTTTGTGCATGAATACACCATGTGATTATACTTCCACTTGTTTTATCGTCCCTTTTATGTATTTGGTCAACTACAGAGATCCGATATTTTCGCTGATTATAGTTTTGCATCAGAGAAATCTTCAGAGTGCCGTTGCAGTAAAAAAGAAAATAACTAAACTCGTTAGCTAAGTGATGTACTAATATATTCGCGTCAGTGGAGTAGGAATGAGTATAATTTTACCATGTAAAACCTCTGGCGTTTTACTTTTACCAAGTGACGGTTCGTTTCATTACAGGTGGCTCACTTTTACAACTCCATCGACAGCCAAATGATTCCTTGTCAACAAACCCTAATGCTGAATTCTGCATTGGCGTTTGAAAGACTTATTAAATTCCCCAAATCCGGAACGAAATTGGAAGATTCAGAAAATATGATTAGCTGGGACCAGACTACAGAGGTTGAGATGTATCTAGAAAAATTGCAAAACGCTTCACGAGACCTGATGACAGAAAACCGGAAGCTTCGAAAAGTTCACTTCGATATAATCGAGAAGGTGGGTTACCACTCATTGTTTACTGTCCACCTACTGTTTCGTATTGACTGAATTTAATAAAGCAGTCTTTACCGGACTAGAGTAAGCAATCTGAATTAGTTCGTAGAAAAACATTGAGGGAACTATGGGTGGTAAGTAATGCTATTCCTCCATAAGCGGTTGAGCACCGGTATAATTTTTGTGTAGTAAAAATATGTTATGTAAAATAGCAAAGAATGTAGGCACACATCATCGGATAAGCACAACAGTTCACTGCATAATTTTATTACAGTAACTATTCTCGGCTGCTGATCGTAGATCTCGCCGTCGACCGAGTATTTCCTATCGCTTTGAGCTCTACGAGAGAGATTATTCCTACCGAATCGGACTGATTAGTCATTCGAGACGCGGCAGAGCATAAAACTGTCATGCGCCTGTGATGTACGGTCGACATTGACCGAAGGATGCCAACAACATTCTGCCGCGTTAAAAGCTTTGACAAACCAGGCCAAGATGTACTGTTATATCAAGAGTAGTCCTACGGAATTCACTGGCCTAAAAACGCTCTTCCGACAGGACATCATCCATTGTTCTCGCGGATATCTTTATCCTAGTGTAATTTTCGATTCAAATCCTCAATTTGTTGTTGTTGTAGGTAAAGAATTTTGAGTATCGGAATGATTTTTGCAGTGTTGTATTATATAACTTCGTAGAAAGTGATCACAGCATTTTATCTTATGCTCCATCAAATTCGCATATACAATGCTACCTTATCCTTTCCTAAGAAACACCAGTTTTAATCATGGCGAAAGTAATGTGTATGCAAACCAACAAACTCATCCAACGCAGAATATATTCACGGAAGTTTTTGGGCATACTTTGTAAAAACCAGACGCTAGGTTCCCCGGATTAGGATTGTCAATATCCCATTTGCATGTGGTCGACGTACCATCTATGAGAACATGACGCATAGTTATGTTATCCGGCAGAAACCTGGTTTGGAAAGCTTGTGTACGGAGTTGGTGCGAAGCATCGAAGCTACATCAAAATTTGGATGGAACATATTGATATTTTGTTATCTGTAAGACATCACACTGCTTATTATTTCTCCCGAATCTACCCCAAAAATTCCTCTACAATGAATAATAGATGGTAAGCATCTTCATTGTCATTTCGACAAGCAGTTTGAACACACTGCATTCACATCATCCACACATGTCACTGAAAATCGATCATTATATTCCCTTTTCCATTACACGTATACCATGACCGGTTTTGTTCTGTTTACACTTATCATCTCCCGATCCCACTGTTTCTACCGGATGAGGTCAAACAGCAAGAAACCGGTCGTGGTTGGTGCGCGTGTAATTGAAATGCATCCAAATGAGGATGTTTTGTTTAAGCCCATGGGTTTAACCTCGTCTACATCTAGGTGGGCACATGTGATTGAACAGGTTTGTCATGCCAACCTTAACCAACAATGGTTAGCAAATTCATTTTATATTTCCCTCTCATTTGGGTTCAAATGTCACGCACTGATGACGTTTATGCTGCATTGCTTACACACTAATGTTATATTGCTACATTTCCTCATCATAGTTACTCCATCCTACATCTTGCAGATCGTCAACCTCTTCGATACCGATTTGCTAACGAATCAGGCAAAATGGCGTGCAGACTTGGCACAAATTCGTTACATTCTGAGTGACCTTTCTACGCGAGGAGGATACCCATCCGACCACATGGCCCCTTGGTGTTCACATCTAGACAGACAGTTGTACAAAGCGCTTGATCATCAATATCGCCGCGGACTAGATGAATTAAGTGAACGTGCGACAGAAATTCGAGTGGATATGGCATTCCAGCAAGGGCAACTCTGCTTTAAACCACCATTCGAAGAAGTAAGCAATCGTGTCATCTAAACGGTATTATTTGGTAGGTTGAGTATTAGGTGGATGTGCAACTAGGACAAACAAATTAATAACACTAGTGAATTATCCTTAACGAACCACGTGTGCGATTAAATGTGTACACTTCAACTCATTCGCGTATTCGTTTACGAAATGAAAAGATATTTCCTTGCATCTTTTAGAGTGTGTGATGTATACTAGTGAAAATTAATAATCAAGGGCTCTCTGACGACTAACATAGCACACATTTCGGGGTAACACGAATGAAGGAAACACCAAGTATCAAGTATCACATATACTAATAATATGCGAATTAATTTCTCATAGACGAATGCACATCGCATCCGCACTATTTGTCACTTATCTCTAATTTCTCGGGGGATTTCGTGACAGCCAGTTATTTTCGAACCCTCGCCGCACTAATCGCGTTTGCTTTACTTTACTTTTATGCGACTATCTCCTCCTGGAGGATGAGTTGGCTTCGTTGATGTCACGGATTGCAGTCACCAACGCTCGGCGGTCAGAAGCGTATCCTTAATTGCTAACAAAGTGATCCAGTTGTTTCCGTTTCGGAATAGGTTGTCAATCCAACCGTTTTCGTGTAATACTTTAATTAATTCGAATTCTTGTGGTTTTGCTTCGGTCATTCCGGAGCTGCTTGCTCCGGTGTTGTAGCTGGGGCTGTTCTTTTGTGGGTTATTTAAGACCTGTTAAATGACAATGTTCTTTAGGGAACGTCACACTATCTGCAATATTACATCAGTTAACTACTAATTACCAGGATTTCGAGTTAGTATTGTTAAACCGAGAGGAATATAATTCACCATCTAAGAGGCTATTTCTACCTGGAAAACCACTATTCAACATTTTTGTGCCATTAATATCTTGGGTAATCCTGATAATATTCTAATTGTTGGTTGTTGTTCATATCTCCATTTGATTTTGATTTTCAGATCAAAGCCAAATACTATCGAGAATTACGAAAATTCATTGGCATACCTGTTGTTTTTCGTGGTGTTGGGGAATATGCCAGTAAAGCGGATGAAGTCCAAACGGATTTAATATTCCCTTCGATTGTGGAAAGTCACGCGGCTGGCTTGAAAATGTGTTACCGCAAAGCGGAGTTACTCTTCGCACGCCTAGAAGCTTGCGTTGAACCGTTTCGAAATTGGGTCATCATTAGTAATCTCAATCTTGATAGCTTAATCGATTCGCACTGTCGTGAGTTGGCTGATTTCGAGAGAAATTTTCGGGTGAGTGAACTTGCGACGTCGTGACTGTCAACTGAGTTTGCCTCATATAACAGGATGCTGATGATTGGATGAGGTCGGTGGTGAGAGAGTTTGTGGCTGATTATGATGATGGAGCTCTTTGTATCATTTCTCTCGATTCAAGTTTCCTGTTATGTTGTTAGCTTTCGGAGAACTCGGAATGGTGGCCAGACTCCGACTCGGCTCAAGCGAATGAAGACTTTGACTGTTAAACAGCTGCAGTTGGATGGACCCAGGTTGGGGTCGAAGAAATCTTTATTAGCAATGGCTTCTTGCTCTAAGTGATATGGTTCAAAATCATGTTAAGTTGCGTTTATGCTGTTGATAGCTTTTTCGAGTGTTTGATTAATATTTTATGTTGTCAAGTGGAGTGGCATGTAATGCTTGCTATGATGCGTGACTGTGAAATTCGCAAGGAATCTATCATGCCATGTCGCTCCACTCGTTTACAACACTTGATTGAATCCATGTTTGAATCGAGGTGTTGGCGCGTCATCCCAGTGCGTCTGTAACTAATCTCCTACAGGTTCAGTTGCTTTGAATGTCCCGCCATTCCCATCATTTTAGGAGTTTAACATGTTGTGGTTGTATTATAGTTATGAACTCGGTGCACGATAACGGTGCACTGCTGTCCCTGATGATGATGATGATGGTGGTGATGATGATAATGATGATTCAATTCAATTCAATTCAATTTTAATGGTCTAAAAAGCATATTGCTTGACAAAATCCACAGAATAATATGGGAATTACGAATAACATGGGTAGAAAAACGGGATTTGTTTGCTTACTGAGCAGTTCAGGAATCAAGTAAAAACCCATTGGACAAAAACTGGTTTCAAAGTTCAAAGCTTTTATGGTGTAAAATATATGGGTTCAAAGTTTGGATTGGTCAACATGAAATTGTCCAAATTCGATTTGAATATATCCAAGTTGGGTGAATGTGCAACGTTACAAGGTAGGTAGTTCCAGGTAAAGCATACACGTACCGAACAAAAGTACCTTCGACAGTTTAGTCTCGAGTCGGGAATATGTACTGTATAGTCGTGACTCCGGCTGGTTCTGGGTGGTAGTCGCGTGAATAGTTGATTTAGGGGATGGTGATGATGATGATGATGATGATGATGACGATAATGATAATGATGAATGTATATCAAACTTAAACTAGTATAGCAAATATTACCCTGGTTGATGCCAATAATGAAAATGGTTAGATAATCCATAAGGATTCCTATGGCTATATCATCGTTGCACTTTATTTTCCATCCTAATCATCATAGGCGTTGAAAACGCGTGGTCGAGATGCTGAAAAATTGCCAAACGAGATCAAAATAGATTGCATTCGAGTCAACTGTTTGCCAGTGAAAATGGTCATTGAGGGACTGTTGCAAAACCTGTTCGATTCTCTACAAACTTGTCTTCGCCGATCGGTTCACGGGGATTTGGTTGCGGCGGATGCGTTTTTGACAGGTTAATCTTCGTTTGTTTTCGTTACGTGAATCCAATGTATTTTAAATGGTTCATTTAGTGAAAATTTAAAATAACATTAAAAATCTATATTTGCCTTCAATTCCATTACGTGCACACACACACAACATGAAGGTTTCATGCTCAGCAATAGAGGAAAATATTCGTAGCTCAGGATGTGGACTGTGTTCAAATGTTGTTCGCCGAGCTTGCGTAATTGGTGTTGGACGTCTCAGCATCAAGCTGGATGACATCATCAACAAAACTTCTTTCCAGGCGGTTTCATGCCGTTGATACGCATTAGTTATGGTAATTTCTATCGACTTATTTCAACTTCACTTTTCGTGGCAGCAAACTATAGAAATTTAACAGAAATAAGTAAAAATCTAACAGCATCGAACTGAACATTGGAAAATACTTAACGATATGGGATCTACTGATATTGTTAATTTGTTCGTTCGAAGTTCGGATTACGGGTTGGCAAGAAGCTAGAACACAGCCAACTATCAACCCGATACTTACCTCTGAATGGTAAAAGGTTCGTTATGAGCAGTGCTTTCATGAAATATGCTGGATCGTTTCGTACTTTTGGCATTTATTCAAATCATGATGCACTGCGTTGTTGATATCCATCTTGATGCCAAAGATATCGATAGAACTGATTCCATATAAAATCATTCCGTTAGTTGACAATTTCTCCTTTTGGTGTAGTAATAGCTGCTAAGTATCGCTTGCTACTCTTTACTCCACAGATGCACTAGAAAAGCTCACTCGACGACCGCAAACAGTTGACGAGTTAACGGAAGCGAAATCGTTGGAAAATGATTTCGTTAAATCCCGGTCAAGACTGAACGAGCAATTGTCCAGCGCCGAGGCGAAAGATCGCTTGCTACGCGGAGTTTCTGGTAACGGGGTTCAAGCTCTGGGAGCTACTAAAGCGAAGGCTGAAAAGTTCAATTTGATGATGGAAAGCTTCCGACTCATCATGAACGAACAGCTGGAGGTGAGAAAATTGAAGACATATTCATCAAATTTTGTTGGAAGGAATGCTCAGGTTATTCACTTGCCTAAGGTTTTAATGAGATTCTGATTCAAACGTTAGAGTTGAATAAAATTTCCGAATATGACGTCAATCGCCTACGGCAACACGGAACGTGATTGAAAACATTTTTATTGATAAGCTTCCATGTGATTAATAGTATGTGGTGAGCAGATGCGAAAGATATTAAGACATTTTATTTACTAGTAGATAAGCCATCTGTATTTTCCGAATCTTATGATTAAAGGTCTAATCTACAGGGCACCTATGGGCTATCGACCTATTGCTTATATAAACTAAAGCTGACGCAGCTGCGTTTAACGTCAATTTACTTACTTTTTAATTAAACAGGTAATGAAATCTAATTTGGAATCACGTGCAAAGGCTTACTTGCATTCGCTTGACAAATTTGTAAGTCACTGGAATCAGTTCAAGCCTTCCGGTGAAACTATTCAAAATGGGGACCATGAAAGATGTCGAGCTGCCATCAAGGACGTTAACGAACGTCTGGCAGAGTTTGCTGGACTTGAGGTGGTCAGGGAAACCTTGATGTGAGTTTCCGTTTGAGAAGAATATCGAATTTAACGAAATTTCAAAACCGTTGAATGAGATCTCTTCATTTTGTTACAGGCGTGATTATAAACAATTCGAAATGGAACTTCCCAAATTTGAAATAGCAGAACAAATCAGCTCAGATTTGGATAAACAACGTGAAATGTGGTCATTGCTCGAAACATTCCTCAACGAACTCGATGTCCTGGCGGAGGAAGATTGGGTTTCATTCAAGTGGGTCAAAGTTGATTTTGGCGTAATGCTTAAATTCGAAATAAAATTGCAGAGCTACAATTGCAACCCAAAGATTAACTTTACCTTTATATCGGGTGTTCAAATAATAGATAATACGTTGATGTGTAGACTCACGTATGCTGATTTCATTCCAATTATTATTTAGCGCCATTTCGATATGTTTAGAACCGATAGTTTTGTCATAATAATGAAACAAATTTGCATGCAATCATTTAGATCTGTTTTGTCGGACGTTTCGTTCCAAAATTATTGATTCTTCGTTCGATCAATGGTACTAGTTAGTATAGGGGACATAACTAGGTATCATTTCACCAATTACCCGTCGTTGACCTTACCACGAAGCAGCCCGTCGTGGGTGTCAAGTCAGGTCAGCAAGACGTCGATCATTTGATCGATTTCCATAACGCTGCACTCCATCCACCTCAACTAATTGGCCATACAAACAAACAGCCTATAGAAACCGAGGAGAATCACGTCGCGTAGGCCAACCCGAGATTGTTTAGCCTATTCTCCCAGCACAGCATGTATCCACGTTAATCCCATCTAAGTGAATGTGGTAAAGGTTAGCTATGTCTTTCACATGTGCATAACTAACAGTTCCTAGCAAATTTGCTGATTTTAATTTGTTTATACAAGCAAACATTAAATATTAAGGGCACCTCTAGCTTTCGTTTACGTGTATCCACCGCGGCACCGATTCTCTTAGTGAGGAGAACAGTGCCAGGTTTAGCTCTAACCGGTTGCTTGCTAATTTCTCTCATTTGTTTATTTATTGTCTCGTCATTTTCTTCTATGTTGCAAAGAAACTAGACCAGTCTAAACTGGAGAAGTAGCTGTTGTTTGCGCAGCAAACGCTCTCCTGTTCTGCGACATCGAACGAACAAATTTAAGTGTACTAGGACGCCATTGAGGTGTCGAAGTTGTTGCAATATGCAACGTAATTGAAAATCCGCTCCGGAGATCTCTCCGAGGTTCATTTCACGACCGAATTATTTTCTGTGTTTAGACGGCATAATATTGAATTAGTGGTTTGGTTGACATGTTTGCTGCGGACACTTGCATGAATCACACCAGTATTGAAATGCCAGACTATAAATGTTTTCATTGACCATCACAAATTAAATGTGGGTAAGCCAGCATTAATCCTACATAGCCCGATGTATATATCACACCACGGAGAGCGTAAACTTTTTGGCCAAGTTTAGCAACATTATTACTATATTAACCCACTAGGGTTTATTGCCAAATATTAGAGCGTGCTAAAGTACCATAATTTCACCCAAGTGTAGAAAGTTTCTTGATTTTTAGTGATCGAGACATGTGAAAACATTTTAAGAGAAAATAACTGGTTTAGCTCGACAGAAGTTGCGTACGATGTAGTAGTTGCAATTTTATTGGTTTGCATATTTAGTGGTTAATTGAATCAAACGTCGGTTGCCAATGTTAGTGCTTCAATAAGCGGCGCAGGCATGAAATGTGTTACTGGAGAGTAGAAACAGAATGACTGTATGCACTCTCTAGTATCTGTACAACCAAAATGGAATATTTGTGCCTAAGAAGTGGTTCTTGGGATGTATCGAATATATTTCGCTAATTAATGTAAACAAATACTTGTAATACTGTGAAACTAATTTTATCAAATTGCAACATTTATCGTGTTGTTACCATCTTGGAAAATACAATATGTAATTGTCAAAAAAATTCCAAAGGAAATGTCTCGTCAGTTTCCTAGCTATTTTCGTAGTATTCCATACATGTCGAATCCTATGCGGACAGTAATAAGATTTACATGGAGAGCAGAAAACACTCTAAACTATCACAAATGTTTGCTTTTTAAAACATTCGGAAAACAATACATAGGCTTTAATCCAATGTGTGCTCTGGTTACATGTGAATAATTTACCTTGTAGTCCCCCGAGCAACACATCACTTTTGTCATCCATAAACGCCTTGAGAGCTTGACCACGAATCACTTTGTGATTCTGTGTTTGAACATCGTGGTTCGTTGTACGAACCCTATGCAACAGTAGCACTCAAGTATAACTCTGTTTACCTTGTAATCCATTTATCTTAAGTTACGCAAAAATCCTAATTAAATTAATAAAACATGGTTAAGATTGGGAATGTCTAAAAGCATAATAATCCTTTTCGATGAAATTTAATCAACAGCTAAATGTCTAGCAATAAAAACATTACGGAATCTAAACAATGTCTGCCTATTACCCCTCGATGTTTGTCGTTTAAAGGGGAAAAATTTGTCTGTTCGAAGAATTCCTGACCAATTGGTCCAATAGACTGCGAGCGGGTGAGGTGAATTTGATGGTTGCACGGCTGCAGAAAGAAATCGATAGCTATCGCGTAAGTTCTAAACATTCAACCTCGTTCGAACTTTGCCATCCATTAGCTACCCTATCGTTGTTTGTTACTTTCACTCACAGTCTACCAAATGGATTTTAAGCTGAAGTATTACAGTTACGATGGCTTCGTGAGTTGCTTTCGAATGGGTTTGTGTTATCGTGAAGAGTATCCCTACACAAATATTATTCTTTGTCTAAATTAAAACGCTGCGACTGTAAAGCATTTCGCTCGATCGGTTAAACGAACTATTTAGAGTCAACTGTATATCTCTGCTTTTAAGTTTGAGGAAGGGCCAGTTTCAAAAATGCTCTCATCTCTCCGGACACTGTACTACATTATTCATAACTCGATTTGTTGAGTGCGTAGTTAGCTCAAAAAATTACTAGTCGACCGATGACAGGCAGCAGTATGCATGTTATTGGGCAAATTGTGTGGTAAGGGCTGTGAAGTGAATTAGTGAAGTGTATTCATTAGGAGCTCACGAATGACCCGCAGAGAACCACCCTCTGCACAATGCATGCCGGAAATGCAAAATGTTGAAGACAGCGAGCGTAAGCCCACTGATATTTGGGTTACGGAAGAATTAGAACAGAACGGTTCAAATGACAGCCATTCGGAAAGGGAGACGCACGTGGAGGATGTCAGCTATTGAAAGACGTGCGATTGGATGATGTTGGTATAAACGACCCAGCGTATCGAGGGCTCATAATGAACCGGTGGGTATGAAATCACTTGACTAAACTGATCGAAGTGAAAACCGGTGCACACACACCGTGAACTTCTATTGTAAGATATGAGAAATCGGTTTGTTTCATTTTACCGATCGCCATGAACAATTTGTAAACACGAGAAGGATATTTAAACTCTGAGTCCGCTAAAATACAATAAGTCACAAAGGTGCTATAGCTAGAAATTCTTAACCATGGAAACGTTCTTGTACATTCAACAAAATATCATAACACGTTGTTATACAATCACATTATCGCGTACCGGAGCATCCGGGGTTCCTTGCAGTTAGGTACAACATTCGCTGCAGTGCAGAACTTTGCCGGGGTCTACTATGAGAACACCGTTAAGATGAATACCGGAACACATATTTTTTTTAACCTGAAACGATTTTACTAGTATGAGCTATCCATACTATCTTTTTAGTAATACTAAACCTAGTGGGCATTTAAATGGACATTCAAGTGAATTTAGAACGCTGTTTTGACATTTGACATGCTCTCAGTAATTTTGTTCGTGTTTCACAAACAAATGATTGTTGTATTTGGTTTCAAAATAATCCTAACTTGATAGTTAAAAACCGTGAACGGTAGTTTAACAAAATATCCAAACTTAAAATTACGAAATAGCAAGCTGGCTGAACACATTCTATCCGTTTGTAGAGCCGTTAACCCTAATGTAACTAGTTGTATGCTGAAACCTTTATATTACGTCTTACAATATCCAATATTATGTTATATGCAAATTAGAACCGCTCATACCTAATCAATCTAACACTCGTGTGTGCTTGACTATATACTTCAGGAATTGGTGCCGGCTTTGAAATTAGTTCGCGGGGAGGCGTTATCCCTTGATCACTGGATCGAATTGTTTCATTTAATTGGTTTGCCGCGGACCACCAGGCTGGAAAAATTAACCCTGGGCGATTTGTTGAAAGTGTCCAACTGTATTATCGCACAACGTGAAGCGATCAAAGCTCTTAACCAGAGGGCCCAATCAGAAGTCGTGGTCAGGGAGGCGTTACAGGAATTGGATCAGTGGGCAATTGGTGCATGCTTCATACTGACTGACTACACGGATAGTGCAGGACGAACAGTCACGTTGGTCAAAGATTGGAAAGATCTGATTAGTCAGGTAAGTATTTTTTCATTTCTCATCAGGCAGGTGCTCATGTCGATTTACTTTAGCACATTGCTAGGCAGGTAATATGTTTCCACCCACCAGACAGTATGCAAGACTATCCCAGCTATTGTTTTAAATCATTATTGGTAAACATTTTACATTCGTGTATGCTGGGGTTCTCTGCTGAGCACATGTCCCAAAATACGTAACCGAGGCATGATTCGAACCTGAAACTTCCACTGAAAATTTAAATAACCCATTCACTGTCCCACAGCGATCCCATTCAAGTTCGCATGCTGCTATGGATAAGTGTTATCGTTATTGGTTGATGATGAGAGGCGTCTAAGCCTATTATCGCTGAGAATTCCCAGGACCACGTTTCGAGGAACATCATAATACTCAACTCACCTCAAGCGCACATATTTGAAAATGGAAATGCTGATTATTTTTCTTGTATAATAAAGCTGCCTTATTTTCGTTTTAGGTAGGAGACAACCTTGCTTTGTTGGCCTCCCTTCAAGATTCACCCTGCCTCAGCACCTTTGCGGATAGAGCCCAAGCTTGGTTACAACGGCTCACCGATCTGGACTGTTGCTTGAATGGATTGCAAGCAGTCCAACGCCGTTGGGTTTATTTAGAACCGATATTGGGAGGTGGAGCCTTGCCCAAAGAAGCAAATCGCTTCGCTCAAGTGGACGGCGAATTCAGGAACCTGTTGCTCAACTTAAAGTCCGACAACCGCGTTGTCAGCTTGGTGACAGGAGCGCGTGGAAATTCGCTCAAAGAACAATTGAAAATCATGCAGGTTGTGCTTGCCCAATTTTATATAAGTTTAACCAGTTGATGTAATTGATGAACTTTATCAGTAGTAATGCACCAAACATTTCACTCTGTGCAAAAGAAGATTCAATATTCAATATTTACGGTGAAAAACAAGTAGCTGTACAATACCATAAGATATACGTATAAGAGGTCAAAAAATCGTACTTTAATGTTTGCGTCCGTGTGCTTCAAATGAGGAGCAAAAATAATTCCAATTGTGACATGAAGAGAGGAAATTTCCATCGAAAATATGTTTGGGAAATTTGTTTTCCCAGCTGTGTGTAAGAAGGAAGCACTAATGGATTTCAGTATACTAGGGTCAGCACAGGAATCAGACTTCAGCATTGACTATCAAATTAACATCGACCGATTGCTTGTCTCAGAACGTTTAGAATCATGGTAGCTTATCGGGATCCAATTAGTTTTTGAAATGTTACATTCTCGTCGTTTGCATGGTTCCCCATATGTAACGAAGACTTAGTTGGAAAATCTTGATTGCGATCCAAATCCTTAAACCAAACTTTTGTGTCCAGAAACGACTCGTTCGTGAACTCACGTTGTCTTGACCAATATCGGTATCGTATCGACCGAACCAGCTTAAGCAATAAATCATGATATTGATTTTTGATTTATTTGATATTGAGCAGATCTATTTCTGCACTTTCATACACAATATCGTAGAGCTTGATGCGAAATACCAAAAAGGAAATCATTCGCTCTAATTATGTGTAACTGCAGCCGATTGGTCGTTGAATCTAATTCACCATGAAAATTTGAGATAAATGAGCGTGTGCATTGAATTTGCTTCCGAGCTAAATTTGCTGTGGAATACTTTTAAACATTTAACATATCACAAAACATTCATCTTGTGACCTGCTCTCCTAGGTTTAACATACTGGTTGATGATATTAAATGAAATTTAGGTTATGTTCACATCACAGAATTCCTTATGTTTTCATACAATTTTCAACGAACTTGTGTATTTCATACCAGGACCAACTGGCAAGATGTCAGCGTGCACTGAATGACTATTTGGAAGAGAAACGTGTCAGCTTTCCACGATTCTATTTTCTCGGTGACGAAGACCTGTTGGAAATCCTCGGACAGTCTACCAATCCGGCGGTGGTGCAGAATCATTTGAAGAAACTATTCCAGGGCATACATCATGTACAGTTTACGAGTTATAACGGTGATGGCTCTGCAAATGCTTTATCACAGCAGATTTCGGCAATGTGTTCTTCGGACGGAGAAGTGGTTCCATTGACTAATCCGATCCAACTGAAATCGGAAGTTGAATTGTGGCTCGGTCGTCTAGCTAGTGAAATGGTAAACACCATCAGCGAAAGCCTGGCAATATGCATAAACCAGGGCCCTGGTGGGGTTAATCCAAACGACTTTCCAGGTCAAGTATTGTCCCTCATGGAAGCTATCAAATTTACAAAGAACGCAGAAGAAGCTATAACCTGTGGCCGACTCGGTCAGTTGAAGCAAAATTTGCAGGTCAGCACCTATACCCAACATTTTATTTTCAGCTTTGGAATGTGTTTAAATTGGATTGATCAAATTCTTACTAGACATGAGCTGGTTTCAGCTGAATTGTTCTGGTCAGCACATCCGACTTTAAAATAGCATCTGGCGACATGGTTTCTAAAATTCAAAACCATAACTTTTATCCATATTCTGGAGAGATATCCACAGCTTTTGATGTATACTTTGACAAATAACGCGAACACGAACACGGAGAGAGTATTCAACGAAATAAAATTGATATAACCACTTCCTGTTTGGTGGCAACGTTCAGACAACGTAGATTAATGTTAATAAGCCACGCGATATCCGACCCAGCGAGAATACGTAGTCATATAATGAAAAGTTGTTCTGTTCTCATTTCATGATAAGTAAGGTTGTATACGTATTTACAAACTTAAGAACTGCTAAGCAGTGAAGATAATGAAACTAGAATATTTTTGCGGTGTATAAATGCTACGTTGAATCATGCGCCCTGTAAAGGCATATTGTTAGTGATTGCATTTCCGATTGCGATTGCTTTCGCCTGGTAAAGGCATATTGCTAGTCATTGCATTTCCGATTGCGATTGCTTTTGACGCGTTCTTCTGTTGCGTTCCGCTGGAGGATGGCGCTCTCTAGCTTACTCTAATGCTTTAAATCGTCACTTCTAATTTGCGCACCTCATACCTTCCATTAATTATTCCAATATTATTAAGCCAAGTTGTTGAACTTTGGCGTTTAATGCGAATCCTAAACATGTAATGCTTACTGTTTCCACCTTTAAACTACAAATAGTACGAAACGGAGACTAATTCATGAGAGATTGAAATTTCAAAACTTCTCACTTCTATAGATTTGAAAGTTTGGCTTGTAACCTTGTTTAGTTTGTTAATCCAATCATTAAATTTGCCTTTTTGCTCCGCAGTGGCGGTTGCTGTGTGTATATGATGTTACTGCTAATATTAATAATTAATACTAATAAGATCGTGGATCTCGTTTTTTTCGCGTGTGGATGATGGGCTAATAACCCTTGTTTTATATTTTCAACCTTTTCACAGAAACAGCTGGCAGTCTATACTTCGACAGATATGAATTCTCTAAAGAATGATTCTTTGGACAGAAATGGCACGGTCACGGATCCTAGCCGTCGTAACAATTCAACAGTTCTAGTGGCAAAGTTGAAAGCACTCATATTGGACACCGTGCATTCGATCGATATTGTTGACCAACTCATCCGGTTTGGGGCAGCCTCCGTGAGAGATTGGGTCTGGCAACGACAACTTCGTTTCTACTACAATAATAATGAGCCAGCAAAACCCCGAGGTTCGCTCGCTCCACCCAGCATTTCAATGGTTGACGCGACGTTCAACTACACTTTTGAGTATCAGGGCAATTTCCCACGCTTGGTCCACACACCTTTAACGGACAAATGTTTTCTTACGCTCACACAAGCAATGCGAATGGGTTTGGGAGGAAATCCGTATGGTCCTGCCGGGACAGGAAAAACCGAATCTGTCAAAGCTTTGGGTTCGTTGATGGGACGCCAAGTACGTGTTTTGATCACTCATTTCCACAGTCATACTGATTCAAACAGTCTCTTGATTATCCCAGCTCTCTGAATGATCGATAGTTTTATGCATTGATCATTTTCTTCGTTTACAAATGAAGGTGCTAGTATTCAATTGTGATGAAGCCATAGATGTTCAATCAATGGGGCGTATCCTGGTTGGTATCGTTAAATGTGGGGCGTGGGGATGTTTTGATGAATTCAACCGGTTAGAGGAGTCCGTATTGTCCGCCGTGTCGATGCAAATACAAGTAAGTGCTTTCATCACATTGCACACTTTCATCGTACATTCAGACACAAAGTTGATGTGAACATCTTGTTCCACAGGTGATACAAGATGGTTTAAAATCTGCCTCGCAGAACATTTCCCTACTTAATCGAACGATTCCATTGGATCCGAACTCTGGACTTTTCATTACGATGAATCCAGCTGGAAAGGGCTACGAAGGGCGCCAAAAGTTGCCGGATAATCTGAAACAGCTGTTTCGTCCGGTTGCAATGACGATCCCGGACGCCGAGTTGATTGCGGAAATGATATTATTTTCTGAAGGCTTTCAGCATGCACGTGTGTTGGGACAGAAACTGGTGGCGGCTTTCGCATTAGCCAAGTAGGTTTCGTTTTCGAGACGTTTCGCAAATAATTGTGAAAATGCAACAAAACTCGTCATGCTAATTTAACTTCTACTACTGGTACCCATAAAAAAGCATGGGCTTAATGATACATTAGGTAAGAGGTTGACTTAAGTAAGGCATACCGAGTAAAATTTTGGTAAACTTTCAGGCATCCTCTATGCGATTGAATTAAAGTTAAATTCAATTAAATCCGATATCATATATTTTAGTAGGTTGTCATTATATGAAATGCTAGGTTACATGTATAAAATCAATGGCATTGAATCTAAGACGATTGGAGAACACACGTAATCAAGACCTATTGGGCTTCCTCGCGGATGGTAGTTTTATCGGCTGATGTTAAAGTGAAAAGTGTGCGAGGCTATTTCACCAGATTACTCCAATGTAACGTGGATGTTTTAAACCAGCGGCAGCAGTAGATTCACTTACTTTTATTACATTTCTGCGGCTGGCTCCATGGGTGCATTAACCGGCTTCATTAATGTCCCGAATCACACCAGCCCATGCGCGTCTATCGGAGGCGAGATCGTTGCAGATCTTAAGCCAGTCACGTTCCCACCTGCGAACGCCGTAGATGGTGCGCAGTCCCAAGGCATCTACATCCTCCTTCACAGACGACAGCCAACTCTTCACTTGACCGTCCTGTCGCCGACGCCAGGTACGCATGTGTTTGGGGTCGAGATCGAGGGCGAGTTTTGTGAACGCTGATTCTGTTTTTCGGAGGACGTGGCTAAACCACTGTAATGTTAGATGTGAACGGAAAGCGGAGTTTATTCGTTGCATTGCGATCAAACGGCAGCGTTAAATACTCGGTCAGTATTCTAAAGATCGTACATACTGTGACCTCAGCGGTCACGTCTCGCATCCATAAAGCAGTACTGGGCGGATTGCTGCTTGATCAACGCGTATCTTAGTAGTGAGGCTGATCCCGGGCCTTCGCCAAAGGGTGCCTTTCAACTGAAAAAACCGCATTGCGCGCATGATCGACCATTAACTTTATTTCATCTTTCGCCTGACTATGTGGCAACATACTAAAATCAAGGTATTTGAAGACTGGAGCGTACTCGATCGGACAGCCCTTGACGTTCAGTTGCTGGATGACTGATGTAACGGTATAAATAAATGTCTTGGTTTTTGCTACGTTTATCTCGAAGCTGACTTTTGCAGCAGTGTTACTAATGTGGTCTAAAATCCTTTGCAGCATTTCGGTATTTTCGCCAAAAACAACTACATCATCTGGAGCCGGATGTTTCTTTCCTACTTTCTAGATGTAAATCTTCATTCTGGCAACTGTGGTGTAAACCTTGTTAGCCAGGTGTATCAGCATAAAAGTTTGTTTGTTTCATTCCGTATGTCACAAAAATATGCTTCCTGTATGAGTAGCAGTTATCTTTCCACCTTAAACAGTTTGAAATATGGCTTTTGGTTCACCTGGATAGATCGCTTTCGTGACTAAAACAATGCAAACTGGCTCGATAGGATAGGACACTCAACTTCGTCCCTTAGCCTGTCAATAGAAGCAATTCCATTGGGTCACAGTGGTTTACAGTTTCAGGTTAAGAGTTAGAATTTGTCGTGAAGATCTACATGAGTGACGCTCGGCTGAAGCATTTTCAAAAATAGTAGCTTATGTTAATAGATACTAAGTCTGCGAAAACCTGCAAACTGGCTCGATAGGATAGGACACTCAACTTCGTCCCTTAGCCTGTCAATAGAAGCAATTCCATTGGGTCACAGTGGTTTACAGTTTCAGGTTAAGAGTTAGAATTTGTCGTGAAGATCTACATGAGTGACGCTCGGCTGAAGCATTTTCAAAAATAGTAGCTTATGTTAATAGATACTAAGTCTGCGAAAACCTAGGAACCACGGATTAGCTGTAAATAGTTATAAAATATTTATCTATATGAAGAATATCCTTCAGCGTCTATGCACACCGAGTGAATCTCTCATATAAATAATCTATTATCTCATGCACGTTTGTAGACAACTGCTGTCGATTCAACAACATTATGACTGGGGACTTCGAGCATTGAAAACCGTTTTGCAAAGTGCTGGATCGCTGCTTCAAGCTCACTTTCGAGCCCACGAGAAACAACATAAAACGGAACGACAATCAGATATTGAACAAGAAACACGCTGCTTGTTAGAAGCGACTAAGAAAAATATTCTAGCTAAATTAACCGCTGCGGATGTGCATCGTTTCAATACACTTTTGAAGGATGTGTTCCCCGACCCAGGTGTGCATGAATACAAATCAGAGAACGAAGAAACCGAGTGTTTAAAATTGGCTATTCGAAACGTAATGGAAGAGAACCATATGTTTCCACTGGATGTTCAGGTATATTATCCTTTTCTCCGTGAATGTGTCTTTATTTTTGTATGTTCGTCTTAATGTGGATACATATACCTTTGTGTAGATACAAAAAGCACTTGAAGTGCATGAGCAGTGCAACCAACGCATGGGCGTGGTTTTCGTCGGACCGTCTGGGTGTGGAAAATCGACTGTGTTGTTTTTGCTCCGAATGGCACTTTCGAAGCTCGGTAGGGCAGTACGGTACCACGTATTTAACCCTAAAGCAATTCCACGAGAACAATTGCTTGGTCGAATCGATCCGGATACAAGGGAATGGACTGATGGAATTCTAACGTACAATGCTCGATCTGTCTCAAAGGAAGACCCAGGTAATTTCTCGTTTACATTCCTTTCATTTTTATTATGAGTTTGAGATAAAGCTAAGATAAGCTAAAATAAATATCATAAAGAAAGCCAGTCATTATGTTTCACTTCCTATTGTGTTCAGTAATACTTTAAAATGAGTACTAACAAAACTACATCGGTTGACATACACGTGCCCACCGGCTTGGAGATGTTGGCGTTCTTCAGTTTATGCTGCAAGATTTGAGTCCGTGACCCTTAAACAGTAGCAAGACTGTGAAAGAAGGTTAGGAGATTGAAGCTGCTGTTAATTATTATACGAAAAGCCAGTCATGGTTTTCCATTACAGATTCGCACTCGGGATCGACAGCAAATTAAAAGGCCTAAAACGGCCTAAAACTATATTCTATCGATTCTTTAATGTCCTACGATTAGAACGTACTCGCTTTATTAAATTATAGCCCTATTTTTTATAATTGGTCGTTTTTTTATATCTGATGTGTTGAATCTCAGCTCGAGTTTCATATAAGCCCTAGTAGTTATACGCTACTGCACATATGACACGCAAACAATACATTTAGTGTATCCCTGAGCTTAAGCGGGACCTGTTTCGCAGCTTCACACAAAAATATTCCAGCGAGTGCCGTTTCTTTCAGCATTCCTTTTGGTCTATTATACTATGTGAGATCGTTAAAAATAATGTTTCCTTTGCTCATATTTTTTTATCTAACTATCACAGGTAACCAGATATTTCAATTAAACACATTCGAAACACGCCCGCGAAACTCTATGTTTGAATGGTCGTGTATATAATATTTGTAATGGCGATAAAGATCTATTTGTGTCTGAAGATCACTCATTACCTCTTTACTAGATCAGCAATGCTGGATAGTGTGCGATGGTGATATCGATCCCGAATGGGTAGAATCACTTAATTCTGTCCTCGATGACAACCGCCTGCTGACCTTACCAAACGGAGAGCGGATAAAGTTTGGACCGAATGTGCACTTCCTTTTCGAGACGCATGAACTCACGAAAGCAAGCCCAGCAACCGTTTCTCGTATGGGCGTAGTATTTGTGAACGAGGATTCGATGAATGCCAAAGCGCTGGTCGGTGCGTGGTTATCGAGGCAGCCTGAGGAACGTCGCACACGCTTGGAAAGTTTGCTCGATCCGGCATTTTTCGAATGCCTGGAGTGGGTCTACCAAAGAGTAGGTTGAGTATTGCTTTACGTCCGGAAATTCGTTTGTGATCATCAAACAGTTTGAACTGAATAATATGAATAATGTAACGTGAATTGCAAATGCGTTCCGAGTTTGTTCAAGTTTGACCTTTCTTCATTTCGTTAAACAATGCAAGCCGAGAATTGTCATCCTTAGGCACGCGACGAAGACCCTTAGGGTATCTATACCTCAGTTTCTTATCATTTGTTGTCAAAATTATGAGCCAGGTTTTATTCTATACATATGCACATTTGGGTGCTGAAGTAAAAGTAAAGCTGCCGCTTTTCGTGGAAGTTAGCAAGCTCAGAGCCTTGATAGTTTGTGTAATTTTAACCAGGTATATTTATACTTCAAACATTTTACTCGTTTGTGAACAATTACGGCTATACAACCAGGTATACTAATCTCAAACGAAGCCAAGCATGATTACACCTGATTCTGTCGATCTACTGTTTCTCTAAACTGAGATTAAGCGATGTCAATTTAACTTCAGGTTCACAGAACACTGAGCTCATTTTACTAATTGGTTGTGGCATTCATGTATCATTTTTTGCACCATTCTTGAAAAGTGCAGTGCTCGAACTGGTCTTGAATGTATCGATATTCGTTGACACTTTGATCAATGCTGTCTGATTGGGCAAATCGCCTCGCAGTTGATTGCACACGCTCAGGTCGCTACAATTTATGAATCGAATTTTTTCGGATTACCAAATGGAATTAATCAAATGTTTCCATCTACTATGTATGCGAGTCAGTTTACCAGTGCATTCTGATTTTATCAATTAGTCCTTGAACGCGAATGTGTGGACCTAGCATTGTTTTAATGCCATACCTTTCGCTACGACGAATTGCCAACCGAGCATAGCATTCACCGTAGTATCGTAAGACATTGTCCACCAGCTGCAACCACAGGGTTTGAAAATTAACCCAGGTTGTTTTACCGTACCTGGGCCAAAGGCCGAATCTATTTTCGCATACGGAGTCGTTAACTCTGCATTCAACAATGTTTATCTCAAGTCCCTTGTTGTGTATTGTCACGAAAGATCCTGGATGAGTGTAATAATGATCGTTTCCTTCTGTTATTGAGAACTTATCCCTCAGAAACTACCGCGCAGTCCCGTATTATTTTTTAACGATTTGGGTCACTTTTATTGCTTTCACGAAAGTTCGTGTTTTGGGGTATATTAAGTCAAATTCTGCGCAAGTTTCAATAGTTGTGATTATGCTTTTGAGCATAAATATGCATAAAGTTGATCACGTTAGCCAGCATGTAACTAGTACACTTAAACCTCGATCTCGTTATCAGCAATACACGTCCGCCGACCGTAATGGGTCTGACGCACACGGTCTTCAATCATTTTTCAGATCCAGGCATATCGGGTCAAAGTAATTACAGAAGTGAACAAAGTTATACTTGCATGCTACTGTTGTATAGAGATGGGGGTCAGCACCACAATACATTAAATACAGAAGTATTAGCACAGTTATACTGGAATAGGTTGTCTACAACTAGCCTGTACTGTGTATTCAAGCAAGTTTTGTGAACCAGTATTCCAGCACCTGTGCTTGATCCTATATGCTTGTGACTCGAAGGATTAATTCAAGTTCGTTTCAACTTCTGTTTCCATAGCAAGTGAAATTGGCCAAAGCTTAAAAATGTGTACCGCATCTGACAGATTTCATTTTTTGTTCACTCACGTTCATTCGCGGAAATGTATGTCTTTATTTACAATTTCAGAACGAATTTGTGGTAGATGTGAGCCCAGCAGCAACTGTATTCAACGCTTTGTCTCATCTCCGTGAGGTTGATAATTGTGCGTCGCTGGCTGTTGGTTTGATTCGTGGATTGGGTGCAAATCTACCGACCGCTGGACGAGAAGCGCTCGCTTTGCAAGTTTATAAAATTACCGGGGAGAACCCCGTTGATGCAACCAAACCGTTGAACGTCAAAGTGAGTATCGTTTGTTTTCAACAGAATGCAGTCAATCGTAGTGATCAGAAAGGCTCATCGTAGACCAAACTATTGTAAATGCTCAAAATCCAACTATTATGAGTAGTTTTTGTAAGAATCTACGCCATACAATGTTTTGTGCTACGAGCTCTCTCATGGCGTTTTTTCATCAGATTGATTTAATAGCACCATGATCGGTGAGTATTTGTTTTCTGGTATAATAATATGCGAACTTGAAACTTGGGGGCTATTGTTCACTTAGATTGACACTGTCATGCATGATAAACTAATTCATAAAGTAAATCTGTATCCAACTGGGAAATTCTTAATCAGATCATTTCGCTTAGGTTCGCATTAACTCCTCAATCGAGTTTAATTTGTTCGTGTACAACGGAGAATTGGATCGCCTTCCAAGATCCTTGAAACAAGTGTTGAATGGTAGATAATAGTCCGAAATGGAGGTCATTTTGATAGAGTTTTTCACCGCTGGACATAGGATGAATATGTGTCAGGTGGTTTAATGTTTGGAACGACAAATTGAACTTTTCTTGCTTGATCATTTGTATTCCACGATCGGTTTAGCGGTCAATCCGCCCGTCAGGTGTAGCATAAGGTTCTTCTGTTTTGTAAATGGAGTTATGACTTTGTGGTCACTGTTGTATCAGACCGATAGCGTCAACATTCGCGGGGTGGCATGTTGCAACGAAATAAATTGACCAAATCCATTTCGGTCAATTCATTATCACTGGCCTTGACAAGCTGATACTTCGAAGGTTTTTGTTTCGGAATTCGAGAATCCTGAAAATTGATGCCGTTTTGATGCATAATACTGAGATATAATATGAAGTTTTCGGGTATTTGGTACAAAATTATACTAGATACTCTTTTTTTATTCGTTACTGTGTGGTTAACTTCCTCGAACCTGGGGTGATAAATACACCAAACTATTTGTACACTACTGAAATGATTACAGAAACTCAGGCTCCGTCGACACCTGCTGAAAATCAAACAATTAAGTGATTGTGCATGTTTGATCGTAAGAAATAAAACCTGTGTGAATTAATTTTGATAAATCATTTAATTTTCTCAGCTTTTGAAATATTTGTATGTGTACGTAACTAAGGTACAGCGATATGATGTTCACCTATTGGATACTATTTGGGACACCATCTAGGAAATTAAAGTAAAATGATATTCAACCTAACTTCATTACCGATCACAAGTCAAATATTAAAGCTGCATTTGCATTTAGCTTAGCAAGGGCTATTTTCCGACGATGTAGCCCTTATTACTCACTCCCAAGAGAAGCTCCGGTCGCTAATGGACTGTTTTTCGTTGGACTTTGGGCTGAGAGTCAGCATGAGCGAAACCAAAGTCCTTGGTCTATAGACTGTATCAATCGTAGCGGCCAAGGAATATTCGAAAAAGTTTCCCATCTTAAAGATAATAGTATAAAATATTTTGACCTTCAAAGCGATCAATTTCATGTAACTCGATGTGGTCCCGTGTGACTCGCAGCGGATCACTACTAGGTCCTAGTAGCAACAACAATAGTCATCATTCTGGAAAACGTACGTACGAAGAACATCTGTTTTATGCGAACAAAAACATTATTTACGAATACTGCATAATATTAGGCGGCTTTACCTTGCCTTAACCGTTTACCGTTGGATTTAAAAATTATATTCTTGTGCATAGTTCAAATTGCGAGATAAGATATTTTAAATCTACTTACTTGATTTTTCACTTGTGTCCATTTCAGGTTGATGATCGTTGCCCGAGTCAACTTGCAGCTTACCCACCGGCGTCCAGCATCGCTATTCTCGGCATCGATGGCATACATTATTCACACGTTACAGAATTTCCTTCGCATGACCTTACCCAAGACGTTCAATTGACCAACGCAGCTGCTGAATCGATAGCTTCCGGGCAACCTCCTCTGGTGCTAACTCCCGACGTACGACGTTCCATCGATAGCTTCAAAGGGTGGCTTCAGGATCCTGCGAATATACAGTCCTTCCTGATAGTTGGTCAGGAAGGTTGTGGGAAAAGGTTGATTGAAATCGTGTTTTTTTTATAAAAAAACTATTAAATGTACAATCTGTAAAAAGATCCAGCTTATTTGCCAGTATCTGTGTGTGCTAATAATATTAGAGACACCATCGGGTAAATGATAGTTTAGGTAATATTCAAGATTCAAAAACCAAGAATCTTATGGTGACAAAAAGCACATAGTTTTACAATTACCATAGTATTGTAAATGGTCGTTCATAAAAAAGAAATAACACATGATCATATGATGACACATATAGTTCAGTTGAATACTTACAATGTTTTAATGTGCAAGTATTGTCAAATCGTTAAGCAACAAATATGTTTCCAAATTTCGAATTCAGCCTGAATTCTTCACTGATCACTCGTCAGTTATTAGAGTATTAAGTTGCATTTAGATTGAAGGTGGTAATTTTTCAATAAGATTTCAAATAAAGGACTCATGCTTGTCCGATGAAACTTTTTGCAGTCCTGTGATTACCTGACAGTACAGATTTTCTCGTTTGAAAATTACATGCCGAGCTGAATACTATGCTCCTATTAATGAGATTCATGAGCAAATTTAAGTTTTATAAATAATGGACTTCTGCCACCAAACTTTTCGAGATGATCGATATAACAGTGAAAGTCTGCAAATTAACACAACAATATTTCGATTAGATGAGGCATATCATCTTACTGTCCCTACCTGATGAGTGGAAACAGCACGAAACCGGTCGTCGGGTGTGAATGACGGAAAAGCATACAAATGAATATTTTGTTAAACAAAACGTGTTTGATGAAGTGGTCACATAATATTCTAACAGGTTCAACCTCACACCATCGGATGATCTCAACATCTTGATGTTCAGAATAAGATTTATATTTCCTAGCACTTCTTCGGTCACGTACCTTCGACAAAATTTAGAAATATCGGAATCAGGAAAATGCATAATCTATTTGTGAAATATGAAGCGTGCTCGTGAATTTTCCCGATGATTTAGAGGGCATGATAACTTCGATTTGCTAATGACATAAGAAAAACACAACATACGTTCCCCAACCTTTACCTTGCTAACGTTGGCAGGTTTCAGTTTGTTCACATACGGAAATACATTACCGTAATCAGCATCATTTCAGAAACGTTTTTATAATCAGTTGCCTTGAAAAGTTGACCTCACCCGACGGGTAACCTCAGAAAAAATGTTTTTTTTTCATTCTTGTAGTCTGATGTTGGATTATTGTTTCGCTACCTGTCCGCGAGCAGTGCAAGTTGCGAAGTTTCAATGCTCCGCTCAAACCACACCAGAAGCGATTTTGGATAAACTGTCGCAATCTTGCATAATTGTAAACACAACCGGGGGTAGAGTACTGCGCCCGAAAGACGGTGAGAGATTGATCATTTACCTGAAGGATATCAACTTACCGCGTCGGGACAAGTGGGGCACTTGCCAACTTATCGCATTTTTACAACAAGTAAGTTTATGTTTTGTTTCTTGTCTTTTGGGGTTTATCTGTTTGATGTAGCTGTGAACTGCGTTGGCAATACAGTTGTCTAGTTGCGAGTTTGAGGATCAAGGAATCGTAGCTTGAAAACGGCAGGATGCATTTTCAAACTTCACTGTGACGAACTTTGTTCTCTCAGCCTGATAGCAGTTAGAAAATAGCAATATGCTCATTTTTGACACTGCTAACGGAATAAGAAATCATATCTCAGCTTTAGGTTCGACAGAAAATATTATTTTACCCGACTAGTTGCACAATGAATTTCTGGCCTATGGTGGGTAATTCTACCTGGTCTAACCATAGAACGGAATCTCAATGTTTCATATCACTTTAGTATTGTATATTTCGTTTGAAAATCAGCAAGCACGAAAACAAACCTATTATGTAAATGAATGTCGTGAGACTGAAAAATTGTTGCAATTAGCAAATGCTCATTTTACTTGTACACTATTTTATAAGCATTGGTTAATCTGTGAATACTCAACCCCTGTGTTACAAGATGAATTTCTAACTCTGAATATGTATTCATAGCGATTAGGAATAGGAATATAAAGATGATGTTTCCAGTAATTATGATGATGATAATTATGGTGTTAATGATGATAATGATGATAGATTGCTTGATCGAACCAAACCGCATCATTCCGTGATGTTTTCTCTCACTACGCTTACGAGAACTACAAAAATTAATGATGAATAGTGTTGAACTTATGTGAACATTCGGAGAACTTGATGCTTTCGTCATCCACAGCGCTTCGCAACGCTATTGAGTCCGATTCGGGAGTGTTGTGCAGTGCGCAATCGACAACGGTGTCCACGATATCTCGTTGTAGCGGCGTTTGCAATTTCGTAATTAAAAACGACGCTATATGTCCGAAGCAAGAAATCGAGTGCTATTGCATTCCACGACTTGGTTTCACTGCAAACACCTTCCAATCTCTTTTACAAGCATCACTTGCTGCATGTGTCGATGTTCAGTGAACAGATTTCTAAATGTGCTTTCGAGTAATGGCTTGCATATCTATTTGGTAGTCCATTTACGCCTAAACGAGTCTTTGGTGAGCCACATCGATTGGCCGAATTAAATGCCATGCAGTACACTCTGTATTGATTATTTGATTTTCCGTTATATTGATTATTCTATTTGACGGCTGCTCATTTCTGGTTCTCTTTGATCGGTTAGGTTCCATTCGTATTAAAAATTTAAAGTATATAAGATCGTTTTTGTATTATTACAATTTGTGTTGCACCCGTGTTGTGATCCTTCGCCGCTATGAGTAATCACGTAGGTTGCATCACTAGGAAGATTCTTCAATGTGTGACATTTTCGAAGTTATTTGCAATGCACGATGTATATTAAGCGACTGAGAGGCGTCAGACATTTTTTCGTGCATCGCATAAGCGGTCTAGGTTCCACTGCCCTGCATAAAGGTAATCGGCATGTATGCACCAATCTGGCGTCCGGTTCTGCAGCGGATAAAGATTAACGTGCGTGACTCCTAGTGTGCGCACCGAGTACTCAATCGAGCTAGTCGGTCAGCAGATGTCATTCACACCTGCCAAGACCAAAACAATTGAGGGAGTATACGGCAAGTAGGGGTGGTGGTGAGTCCGTTGATATTGATCGCGCCTGTCTATCTTAACGAGTGCAGAACCCACCATGAGCTGTGCAGTTTCTTAACCAGCTTAGGATTGGTCAGGTGAATGAAATTTAAGCTTGATCTCTGTTCGTACTGACACCCTTCGTCTGACGAAGCTTCTGAGTCAGAAGCGAAACGTTGCCAATATTTAATGAGAGTTTATCTACGATTTTCCAAACGAAAGAGGCGAAATCATATACCGATTATAACCGGGAGACGAAAGTTCCTTAAGCAAGAACCTTAGTAATAGTCATGCTCATTGGATACCGGATTCTGTCAATTTTGACAGAACTCAGTCAACTTATACCTGATAAAATTTAGTAATTCGATATGATGTATTTTGATAATATTCATTGTATAAAATTCACAAAATAGTTAATCTGTTTGTCTGTTTTCCGTACACGTGAACAGATCCTAAATTACAATGGGTACTATGACCCGGTGAGCATGGAGTTCGTTGGTGTTGAAGGAATCCAAATCGTTGGAAGTTTCACACCAGCTTCGTCTGCAATCGGTCTCGGTCGACATCCTCTCTCAGTTCGTTTTACTTCTGCACTTCGCCTGATGGTTATTGGAAATCCAGATTCACAACAGCTGGTTACCATTTACACGTCTCTGCTTCAAGTAACTATTGCTGCGAAACATTTCAGTTATACATCCATAACCGGTAATTCAAAACGTGGATGCACATTGGCTAATCTGTTTGTCTGTTTTCCGTACACGTGAACAGATCCTAAATTACAATGGGTACTATGACCCGGTGAGCATGGATTCGTTGGTGTTGAAGGAATCCAAATCGTTGGAAGTTTCACACCAGCTTCGTCTGCAATCGGTCTCGGTCGACATCCTCTCTCAGTTCGTTTTACTTCTGCACTTCGCCTGATGGTTATTGGAAATCCAGATTCACAACAGCTGGTTACCATTTACACGTCTCTGCTTCAAGTAACTATTGCTGCGAAACATTTCAGTAAACATCCAAGTAACCGGAAGTCAAAACGTGGTGCACTTGGCGATCCAGCAGTTGATCCGGTTTGCGTCAATGCAATTGCCACACTGATGGTGCAACTGATGGAAAACATTCAACAGCGTTTTCGTGCAGATGAACATCCGCACTGCATATTCACACCACACTTACTGACTGCTTGGGTTTCAAATTTACTGCGTTATAATATCGGTGACAGTACGGATATTGTTTGGTTAGCCCTGGGACAAGAAGTACGTCGTCTTATCCGAGACAGACTGCCTGGCGAGGAGGCTCGTGCTCAGTTCGATTCGATATTCACCGGACTGGTATACAATAATTTCAGTGGATACATTTGCGATGATGGTAATAAACGATCCCTGGTCAAAACAGGTGTCAGTAAGAGTGATTCAAGTTCCGCTACGGATGTCCAACTAATACTGCAACTGGCAACGGGAGAGGTGACCAATTTTTGTGAAGAAACCATCGGTGACACGGCAAATCTTTCATCACAACATTCGAATTTAGGTCGATTTGTTTCATGGGGATCCAATTTACGTTTGGGATCGACTTCTGCAACACCCGTGGAAGGCTACCCCTTAGAATTCATGTCGTTTGATGATATGTCAGCTGTTGTGAAACGCACTTTGAACCAGTTGTCTCAAGAAGGCAATGCCGAAGCGAGTGAACTGATTGTTTTCCCAGAATTCGTGGATTTGATATGCAGGATTGATCAAGCACTAACTAAACCCGGTGGCTCCGTTCTTCTCGCTGGTCGATCTGGAATTGGCAGAAGGTCGGCACTAAAGGTAATAACAAGCTTGCATCAGCTTGCTGTTTCGGTGTTAAGGGTAACGAAGGGATATGGCGTACATCAGTTTATGAATGACGTAAAACAAGCATGTCAACTTGCCGGTGTTGAAGGTAGATCAACGCTTTTGCTCATCGAAGATCATCAGCTCATAGATGATATGTTTTTGGAAACGATCAATGGTCTCTTGACAAGTGGTGAAGCTAGCGGATTGTTTAGTAAAGATGAAATGGAAAATTTGGTCTCAACTTTGTCCACCGGAAGTGGGATTAGTCTCAGAGAACAAGCTGCTGAATCAAACCATAGAGGTCCATTCTCTGCATTCTTGGCCAATCGTATTAAAGCAAATCTGCACTTTGTAATCATTCTTGACCTGGACGATATGGAAATGTTCAAACTGAGGTTGCAATCAAATCCGTCGTTGCACAAATGTTGTGTTGTTCAGTGGCTCGATGTTTGGACTGAAGCGACACTGTTACAGCTCCCACGTCTCTTGCTTCCCAGCATGGAGGAATATTCTGAGAGAAAAGCACTTTGTCGCGCCTTCGCTGATGTCCACAAGTCGGCGAAAAGTTCCATTTTGATCAGTCCCAGAAGGTACTTTGCGTTTTGTGCACTTTTCAAACGTATCGAAAGCTCACGGCGTAGAAAAATCGAAGAGCAGCTCTCTCGTTTACAAAAGGGTTTGTCGAAATTGAAAGAAGCTAAACTCCAAGTCAGCCATTTGAAGACAGTCGCCACCGAACAAGGAGAAAAATTAGCACAGAAGCAGAGAGCTGCGGACAAAGCTCTGGACGAAATTAGTGCTGCTATGCAAGTAAGCACTTTAAATTATTATCATTTTAGATAGATAAATTGTTCATAAGATGTGTAGTTTTAATCGAACAGACTGATTCGGGCATTCATTCAGTTATGTTGAAGGGATTGAACTCATTATTTTCCCAAAATTTGTAGATTTGATATGCAGTGTTTGGCACATTACAATGCGAAACTAAAGCTGAACCAAACAACTAACTCCGATGTGTGCTTAAATCTTACTGCATGCCTGAGATGCAATGAATAGATTTTATTTTAGATTTGCCATATGGTAACATCTTCCTCCATACGGGGGAATCAGCTTTATCCGTGGAAAAAGAAGTGTGCTGCTTGCCTCTCCTCGTACGTTGTATAGTCTCGTTTCGATTGTAATTGATTTAACGCCATGTATAATAACTCTGGAACTTAGCTTACTCCAAGATGAAGCAAAATAACTATTGCAATAATCAAGACACTGTTAGTGCGAATTTCTAGTGTTTACCCAATAAATAAGAAACCACGAAACCGGTTGGGTTGTTTTAACGGTTTATTATCATATCAGAACCTATCAATCACTTATGTTCGAAATATTACCTCAGCTGGAAACTATAACATGAATATTTTGAATCAGTTTTTAACAAATATGTTCAGTGTAGTTAAAAAGCAATTAAGTTTACGATAACCACCGTCGAAATAAAGGTACAAATGCATAAATAAAATCAATGGGACTGGTACCCGTGACTGGGATAATTTATTAATAGTTTGGGGAGAAATTAGGATTAGGGAGCATCTAACTAAGAATCGATGTTAAGTTCGATTTTTTAAGCATGATTCAAGAGTGACAATTTGTGCCTCTAAACTCAGTCCCGATTGGTTGTGTCTACAGTTGCTGGGTCGCAAAGGCCTCGTGAACTTAGCCTGCATTCGGAGCAGATGTAGCAAACTCCTGTGATAGAATCGTCCTTGATTATATTTATCGTTTCCTTCGTCAAGGTCGTATCGCAGCTAGCATGGATTTAGCCAGAGCGGGCATGACTGGTCACATCACGTGCCTTCGTAGTTAGCCTTTTCTTACAGCTTTTTCACTTTTGTCGTACGACTTTCGTGGTTTCGCGTTTATGTGCGGTCGTGTGTGTTTGTGTCCAAGTTAACGGGGCGAGACAATACTTCTTATAGGGAAAGAAGGAGAAGAAATTGGCTTTATTCATATAAACGAATTTTCAGCAGTTACAAAAATTTCACCAAATAATTTAAAACAAATTGACCGACAGGTCCCGATATCAATTTGTCGACTGAACGATGTTTCTTTTCCGTCTTGATTGATAATTTCCACATGTGATCCAGATTATTAACAAGTGGTGTAACCAAAAGTTTTGAGATAAAATTGTCACAACAATTCCCGGTATCTCGTAATTCGTTCAAAATTGCGCATCGAAAATTGACCTCAGTTGATACGAAAAAATGATGCATTTTGCCCACAGCAAGCGTTGATATTTAACGAAAAATGTTGAAAAAATGTTGAAATTAATTTTATGCACGGCCGATTTGAAGGCCCCGCTATACATGTAATATCGATCGCTGGTTTTCGATTAGGTGAGCTTGATACGTAGACAAGTTAGGGTCAGATTTGCCAAGCTAGACAAAGATGATATCCAAGATGCTTAGATTTACGATCGAGATACAATGTAGAGAGAGAGCTCACAGGATGTCGAGTGTTAAGCTCTTTCCATTGGATGGAAATTCAACTACATAAGTCGAAGATTGTTAAATTTTTCAAGCGTTGGTGTTACGAGTAAATTTTTCCCGAATAGGAATAATCAACCTGTTATCCTTCCATAGAACAAAGATGGTATAATTTGATAGATATTAACGAGACGATCACAAAAATATTTAAATTATTCGTGTATGACTTGTGAACAAGTTGTTATAAGCAAAGTGTCAGAGCGTAAAATTATTTCAGCCGCTCGTCAGATGCTTGTTATTTGAGCAAAACTATACCTTGGTCATCCATCAGCGTCTTGAGCGCTTGACCGGGAATCAAGAATCGATATTTGATGGTGAAAAGAGCAATCGCTTTACATTGGATGACAGCTACAAAAAATACAGAGGATGCAATCAAAATTCTATTTAGGTGTTTGGTTTGTGTGAGTTCATATGAGGTCAATATCCAGATCCGATAGTGTAGTGCTCTTTGATATAAACATCCAGTTTCGATTTGAAATCACGGATCGTATGAGCGTTCACAATATCCGTGATAGCGAATTCCACAAAAAGCAAATACGCACGGAGAACAAATGACGACTACAATCGAGTCTTGATTGAGGTATAAGGAGACGACCTGAATGACTCCGTGTATTCTTAGGGGAACTGACTTTTATCAAATCACGGAGAGGGTGATTTTCCATCCGCAGTATTTTATATGTTAGGATTATGTCGCTCCTCACTGTGATTCGTTTAATGAACCACGCTTAAATTTTAACTTTGTTTATGTTCAGTCCTATTATAAAAATAAGAAGATTCCGTCTGGGTAATCGAGGCCCCGTCGCGTTCCTTGTTCAAACGTTCAGTACGTTATTCATGCAAGCTTCACAACACTTGATTCAAAATTAATCACATCCCCCTCTCGCATTCCATAACCACTTGTCGAGTGTGGGCAACGTTTCCAACACAAACTGTTTTCACCCACGAATCTATCAACCTATTAGCGAACGCCAATTGGGCAAACGCGTTTGTTACATACATGACCTCAGGAATGATTCAGAACACAATCGAGAAGTGGGTGGGCAATATGAGGGGGACATGATTGATGCTGGATCGAGTGTCCTGAAGCTTGTGTCAGCAACTAATAGGCGCGTTAGAACAAGGACCGTGATTTAGCCTCGATTGACTCGAAGGAATCCTCCCCACCTTTACACCATGGTGCTGACATCCACGCGACATCTTGCCATTAAATCCCTTGCGGATTGGTGGAGTTATATTCGCTGTTTGCTTTTTTCTGATGACATGTCATATTCTGGAATAAAGTCAGATCTCGCAAATTCGGTTTATTTATAACACCGTTATTGTGTGAATCGAATTGATAAGGCACCCGTCTAACCAGATATACTACGAAACATCCCGTGACGTTAAATTTCGTAAATGCTTAAAAAATTAAGTGTGGTGTATATTGAAGAGATGAAGTTGAGCTAGTACGGTGAGGATTCGTGTAACCTTGGTGACACGGTAAACTAATAGGAGAATCGCGACCAGTTGACAGAATGAATCGAGTCGCTGATGGAAGATCTATGTAAGGTGTTGCTCATATCCCCCGCACTTTTCCACTGTTTCAAGGCTCATTGAACCTGATTTCACTGTCTCCACCTGATGACAGCAAACAGAGAGAAACCGTTTGTGGTGTGTAAGTGCGGGGAATGTGAACAACACTTTACATAGATCTTCCATCAGCACCTCGAGTGCTTGACCAGGAATCACTATGTGATTCTGTGTTAGAACACCGCGGTTCGTTATACGAACCCTATGCAACAGTGGCATTCATGTATAACTTTGTCTACCACTTACCTACTGTTTCAAGGCTCACTGAACCTAATCCTACCTAATGACGGCAAACAGCCCGAAACCGGTAGTGGTGTGTAAGTGAGGGGATGTGAGCAATACATTAATTTGAATATGTATGCTGTGTTGTACCTATCATACGCAACTTATTTACTATGTGAACATGTTGCTCGTGTTTGGTGTTTCAAGTGATGCGCTTGGTTATACAATACTTTGTCATATTTTCGTGCAGCTATACAAAAAAGTGAACGGTAAACTTGAGGAAAATATTTTTTATAGAGAATACAAGTGAACTCATTATCGTCATATTATTGTCAGTTGCCCTCAAATTAGAATATTAAGACAGACTCTTGCCATACAATCTACACTTTTTAATGTTTTCAGGGGGCGGCTTCTCAGCGTACGGAAATGGAATCACTTCGTAACAAAGCTGCTGAAGAATCGAAACATCTGGAACAACGAAAGAAAGCAATCGATTCGGAACTTGCAGAAATTGAGCCTCTTGTAGCTCAAGCTCGAGCTGCCGTTGGTAGCATCAAACAAGAATCGTTGTCAGAGATTCGCGCTTTACGAGCTCCTCCGGACATTATCCGGGACATTTTAGAAGGGGTCCTTTTACTAATGGGCATTCGAGACACATCTTGGGTCAGCATGCGAGGATTTCTTGCAAAACGCGGTGTCCAAGAAGAGATTCTCAATTTCGATTCAAGGAAAATTAGTCGTGACATTAGAGGAAGTGTGGAACGATTGCTGTTGAAGAATAAGGATTCATTTGATCCGAAAGTAATTTCATTCGTTTTCACAGTGCTTACGTTTTCGGTTTTGATAACGGCCAATAACCGCCGATGAGTTATTTAGTGCAATTGTACGGGAGATTATGTCAGATCAATTGTGACCAGATGACATTTTCGGTCCTAACATCCATCACGTTGTCAACCGCTACCTCGAGGACACTAGTTAACACTTCTACGTTAACGTCTACGGGTCGATTGCGTCCGGATTCGCCCCTGGGGTCAGCCTATCTAGTGATAATCGATCGGATTTGTCAGGTGATTAAGTAGCACCCCGTTCCTTTTGAGCCCTGGCCAGGTTGGGCTCATTTGACTGACCTCGAAGATTTGCCTATCGTTCAATTGCTCATGGTTTATTCGAGAGCTTTTGATAGACACTCTTCGCTCTACACTATGAGCTGTCGCAGATTTTTGTCAATGTTTTAGGTTATTCATCATTAAATGTCGTATTTTTTTACCGAGTTCGCATGAAATATGTATACGGTAATGTCATTGATCTCAAACGTTACTACGCTCAATACTTCGCCTTGAAAGGGTCTATGCTTCTCCTTCCCTTCGACTTTCAATATCCCATCCCAATAATAAAATACAAATGATCTATGGAAATTTGTGCGGGTAAACTTGTTCTTTTTTATGAGGATGTTACACTTTGAATGACGATAAACTTTGTGGAGGATTACCTAATTTTATAAGCAGACTTGTAGAGGTTACATTGGTGATAGATTCAAAGCAAACCGTCCATCAATTTTTGCAAGTGCGAAATGTTACGAGTTGGAAAACCCTTTCCGTTCTCTCACGCACAGTGCGGTGAACGCTTGAGTGAATTACACGCGAGAAAGATGTTCGTGTCTAAGTACGTGGACGTTTGAAAAACAGTCTATAGTGCAAGATAGAATTTCCTGTGAAAGATGTATCATGCGGCAGACACAGAAACATGACCAATGGTTATTTTCATTCAAATACTCGTTTTGATCAACACAAGATGGAGTAAATTTTCGGTGGTGATTTAATGAAAATCCTAAAGCGATTTGGGATCGCTCCCTAATAAGATAGTTTTTTTAATATTGTATTGTGTGCAACTTTGATACAGCCATTAATAATGATTTTTCTGCTCAGAATGCAAGGCGAGCTTCCGTTGCTGCGGCTCCGCTCGCCAATTGGGTGCAAGCGAACGTGAAATACGCTGCTGTGCTTGAGCATATTGCTCCGCTGGAAGCTGAACAAAATCGCTTACAAGCTTCGCTGTCTCGTGCGGAACAAGCAGTGCGTAAACTAGCTAACGACTTGGCTGGTGTGGATTCCAAGGTCGCCAAGCTGAGGACAGAATTCGAGCAACATACCTCGGAAGCAACCCGTTTAAGTGCAGACTTGGAAAAAGCCAAAGACACGTTGAATTCGGCGCAAAACTTGGTCGGTGAGTTAGAAGAAGAATATACCAGGTGGAAGAAGCAAGTGGGTATTCATGAAGTTTCACCGTTATCAGATTAATCCCAAAAATTCCCAAATAATCACTTGTGTGTTTTGTTCATATGGTTCATTTTCAGACAGCAGATTTATCATCGGATTTGTCTGCGTTGCCTTCTCTCTGCATACTATCGGCTGCATTTATATGTTATCTCACGGCGAGCCCTGAAGATACTCGTCGACACTTGTTGTATCTCTGGGGAAACCGCCTTGCTGAACTCCAATTAGCAATACCTGAGAAATTTTCCACATTCGATAAAAATCTCTCGGTGGAATATTTCGACGTTCGGCAGTTTTTAGCCAGTGAAAAAGAATTGTTGACCTGGCACAGTGAAGGTCTACCAACCGACCAACTCTCGTGTGAAAATGCAATCGCAATTTTAGAGGTAATTTGGATACTTAAACGTTGCAAGAATGTAAAATAAACATATAATGATGTGAAACAGATGCAAACTATCGCAAGTGAATTCGTGAACGAAAGCGGTTTTATCCACAAGCTTTTCGGCTAAATTTTAAGAAATCCTTTTGAAAATTTGATTCGCTCATTTATAGTACGGCTGGATCGCCTTGATTATTGAAAATAACTGTCATTTACATTGAGCTCCCGAATACCAGTGTTAAAAATTGCAAATGTATCTGACCAGCATCAACCGTTAAACAAAAATCAATGTCATTCTCTTAGCCAACAACGATATTGATCGAACAAACAACACGTGACAATGGTTGAAAGTGACTCAAAGTGATTCAAAGTTGTAATGGTCTAAAAAGCATTTAGCTTAACAATAACCATAGGATGGAGCTATGAGTTATATACAATAAACAAGAAGAACAGGGAAACTCATGTAGTGTAAATCGTATCAAAATTTGGGTTGTCTCTCAAGTATTTGTCCAAATGAGCTTTAAAAATATCCAGGTTGGCTGAGTGTGTAACAGTGGAGGGGAGGGTGTTCCATGTGAAACTTATACGTACAGGATACGAATATCTTCGACAGTTCAGTCTTGAGGTCGGAATAAGCACTGTAAATTTATGTTTCCGACTGGCACGGGGTGGCGAGCGTGTGAAAAGTTTGGACAAGGGATGGTTAGGGGCGTGCATAATGTTGTACATCAGTATGAGGTCACCTCTAAGTCGACGACAGCGAAAGTCGCAAAGATTGAGACTCCTCAAACGTTCTTCATATGGTTTAGCAGCTAGTCCGGATACAAGCTTTGTGGTTCGGTGGTAAATACGCTGCAGAAGATTGATGTCTTTCTGAATCCAGGGTGACTAAGCCTGATGTTAATCAGATCCATTTGTATTTTCTTACACTTGTATTGCAGAGCTTGATGTGAAATATCGAAAAGCAATTCGTTCGCTCTATTCAGATGTTTTGTTGACGAATATGGGAATTTTAGTCAAGCTGTCATTTAACTAAAAATGGGTAATGCGTTTATAATAGGAAGTATAAAAATGGAGTTGCTGCATTTTTTGTCGGCAATATGGCGTTTAGTAACGGTGCTCAGATAAATTTAGGTAACTAACCCATCGTGTAATTACGTGGTAGGTTTACTGTGTGACTTTTAGCTAAACCGAGATTACGTGTAATCATTCTAATACCAAAAAGCTGTAAGTAACGTACATCAACAGACACTTATATGGATCATGTGCGGCCCAACTTGTTTACGTGCAAACATAAGCGATAACCAGGAAACGGTCAGAGTTACAAAGCCGTGGAGTCATTTACAGATCCATGTCTGTGCGCTTAAACAATTTGTTGGATTTTTATTATGAACATGTATATTTGTGGTGTTCTCGCATTTGAACAGTGGACCGCCGAAATTTGTGGTGTAAGTAAAAAATTGTTTGTTCTATCGTTGTTTAAGCATGTTTAGTTGGAATGCAACCTATGTTCACGGTTTTCAAAAGCAATTGATTTTAATCGACTCGTGCTTTGTGTAAATTCATGCCAAATTATCAATATTTGACTGGTCGGATGAAGAAAATGAACATCTTCATTCGGATCTATTCGAGCTCTAAGCTTTGCAACCACGAACTCTCAAGAGAGAAGAGAAATGTACAGCAAAATGTATGTTCTATTCATTCTAAGCTAGTTCTCATTTGCATCATTCATCAACCACATCACACAAATTCCTTAATATCAAATTCCAGCTGTTGTGCGTTTTGTGTTCGCTGAGCTGGCGTTGTAGAAGCAGGATGTTTCGTCATCAACCTAGATGACATCAAATTCCACATGTTGAGCAAATTGCTCGATCGCATGTGGCGATTTATAAAGACTGAAAAATAAAAATTCCCGAAAATTTACATACGACACCCTAGCACTCTGTCTAGTGGGTGGACACATCGTTTAGAGCAGGAGCTGCTAATTGCTTCAGGTCAATCGAAGTTTAATCTTGTTTGTTTAAACGTGCATCTTCGGGGACACTCAATGCAAGGTTAACTGTGTCAAACCCTCCGAGTTTTACACCCACTTGTCGATTGTGACCCGATACATCCCTAAGGTCGACCTTTGCGACCTTTTATCACGACCCCTTACGAATCACACAACACAAGAGTGCCAATTGGTCAAACGCGTTTTCTCCACACACACACCACAAGGAATAAAACATACGTTTATCTTATGTAGGTAAATCCTGTTACCAGAACACTGTCTTCAGTATGATTGCACTGGTTGTCAAATTGATCTGATTTGAAAACCGGTTTGCTTCAAGCCCTCCCCATGTTGAGCTCGTTTGACCGACCGTATTGAATTGCAGATCATTTAATAGCAGCCGAAATTGTCCATCTGCCATCGTGTTTGAAGATGTTGATGCTTGAAACGTTCACGTGTCATTCCTCTGATACCCGAATTCTTGCGGGATTGCGATTGTTCTCATCCGACTTTTCAGCACTTTCTACTCTTGTGTTGTTCCGGAAGGGTTTATATTTCTGTACACCTTTGTTCTAATGAAATTAAAAATGAACACTGGCCCTGTGGGCCCTATGGACCTGATAAACAATCGAAAAATACTTTCGGAGACGGACTATAATGACTATTGTTTACTTTAAGTAAAGAGCAAGAAAATGGAATAGACCTACATAACTACTTACTATTATACAAGCCTGAAGTATAAACAAATTTGTCATCAACACTGGAAATGCAGTTATCCTTGATGATTTCGGTTACAGTAAAAATTTGATTCAGCGAGAATTTTAGCGAACGATAGTCAAGAACGTGAGCGCACAAATGAACGAGACTACGCTTTGCAAAATTAAGTGTACAGACTCCCGATTACCGCGGATATAAAATTATATGCTAATTTGTTGGTCATTTTCAAAAAAAGAAACAGTTTGAAAACAAGATATCCGAGATGTTTAAGACAGAATGAGAACCCACGCCGAGGAAAAGAAGCTTATTAGAATAGTTATTTTGGTATCGTTTCTCTTCGAACACAAAAGCTTAGTCGAATCAATGGTATCAATATGAACACAGATCAGGTTTATTTTACATTTGCTTGATCAGACCTAAGTTCGCTAAGAATTCCCCTGGTAGGTCATACGTTTGTTACAATAGACATGCTGGTTCAAAATCACTTATTGTATTTCCATGTATGCTGTGCAATCCCCGAATTGTTTTGTTTGTGCGTAGGTAATATCAACGTTCGTTGATCAATTATTATGATCAACCACCACGAAGTGAAGTCGTTTCAAATAACGTTTTTATGTCATCAAGATCCACGCTATGTCCTGTGTCCAAAACGTGTGCATCTAGGGCTGAAACAAGGATCAGTTATTGTTATTGTGTTTTGCTTTCAACTTCAATTTTTTGCTCGTTTCTATTACGAATGTGTACTCTAGATATTTCCCGACAAACTTTAGCACTAGCAGTTGAGTTTATAGATACAACGTTGAGCAGTCTGGAAGGGGCCTATCTTTGAGAACAAGGAACGTGAACAAGTAACATGGTGTTTTGCTAAATGTATACATTACTCGTAAACAGACGTTAGTCAATGTTCTGTTTATGGCGTTGGACGCGTCTTTGACCTACGAAATAGAAACCATTGCTCGCCAAAATATTTTCGTTTTCAATTACGGAAAAGTTGCTCTGTTCGATTGGGGTTTCAACAAGAACCGAAACGTTACCAAGAACTGCTATAACTGATTCACAACAAGTTGTCTTTTAAAATCGTTTAAACATTGATAAAACTGGTGGTAAAAGTCGAATCGCGAAAAAATGGGATTTCACTAGTGTATGGTTTGGTCAAGAGACAGTGGAATAAATTAGCAACATTTCTGATTTCTTGGATTTCTTTTTTTCGTGAACAAAACTTACGATAGCCAACGCCAGCTTTCAGATGTGATAAAAGCAAGCTTATACCAACTTTGACAAACCGCCGTACATCATTACGTTTTCCTTCCTTTAGACTGTGATGACTCCATTTGTTGCGGATCCGTCATCAAGAATTTTGAATTGGTTCAAAAAACACTTCCAAAATCGCAAAATCGAGGTCGTCGCTCAACACGTATGTACCTTTATCCCGGATTTCATCCAGATTTCATTTAAAATTTAAACGCAAATAAATTTTTATGTATTGGATTATTTTGGTAAAATAATGCCGTGATTAATTTTGTTCTACTTGAAGTCCTCTTTCCTCATTTTCCAGAGCTCCAATTTTTATACCACTGTGGATTTGGCAGTGCGGTTTGGAAAATATTTGATCGTTCACGAGGTTGATGAGGTTGACCCGATGCTTTTCCCGCTTTTGTCACGATACATTTCTTCGCAAGGTGGGTCGTACACACTGAACCTGGTTGTGCGTGGCATGTTCTATTTTGAACCCTGATGTTTGGATGACGCTTATATTTGTGACTACTCAAGCCCATCGAAATATTCACAAAGTTGATCACGACGGGCCATAATGGAAGCATTAAACTCGAGTTTCGTTCTCATTTGAGCTCATCAGCAGTGCATATCCTCCGCTTCGGGTAGAATACGAACACCCGACCATCACCATTGTAGTCCCACGCCTTAACGACCTGGGCTACCGTCCATCGTTTGACCGATCGCAATTAAGCGTTTATAACGCTTGTCTGCTTTCCAGATAAGACTTGACATTTTATTTTACTGCTCCTCTCCTGAATGGTACTATCGTACACGAAAGGTGTGAAAAGCACAAAACGATCCGCTGGTTACATTCGTTATAAGAAACTGGACGAAGGAGTTTCTTCGGTTCAAGGCTCTTAGTTCACACACGTGTTTTGTACCTTAATACTGGTTTAATTGTTGGGCTAAAAATGATATTTTGATCGTTTTCGAGAAAAATTGGCAAGTAGTTTCATGTCCAGTTATCCAACAGGGTCGGAAATTGCAATCTAATGTCAGAATATAAGGCAAATCCCTATATTAATTGAAGAAGCGATATAGGCCAAACTTTTTGAAATGGTTTCACAGGTCGTATATACCTGTTTCTGGTACCACACCGGTGATAACTAATCCATGTTTTCCATTGATTCCACTATAATCAACACTAATTTTAGCCATCCTCGCGTTGCGTTTTTATGTGCTGGCGATACACTAAATATTATGTAACCAATTTTTTTTAAATTGTAAAATGTTTAGGCACACGATCGACCGTGGCGCTAGGTGACAAAATGATTGAACTGCATCCTGACTTCCGCTTGGTTCTCATTACGCGGCAAGCGTTGGACATGTCTGGTATGGTTCGGCCCCCGAGTGCGTCCTCGTTGGTGAATGTGGTCAATTTTGTGACCACACAAGCTGGCCTCATCAGTCAACTGTTGGAAACCAGTCTGCGTCAAGAGAGACCAGAATTGCAGCAACGAAGACAAGAGTTGATAAGTTCAGAGGAAGGCATGAAGCTCGATTTGGCCAAACTAGAAGATAATCTGCTAGAGGTATTTTCTGCGCAATCACTATTTCATGTGATAAAATTTTATCGTTGAAATTTTGTAAAGAGATTTATTTATTTTATTTTAGCAATTAGCCACCGCGCATGGTAATATATTGGAAAATAAGGAACTACTTGAATCGTTGAAGAGAACAAAAACCTCGAGCAAGAAAGTCGCAGAATCGTTGGCGGAATCGGCTCGCTTGCAAGCCGAACTTGACGTGGTATGCGATTCTTTCCATTTTTATGGTTCAAATCATTTCAGGTTGATCCCATATCCCTTGACTTGACGACACACCACAGGTCAATTAATTGGCACAGATAAGCATTTCACTTGACAGAAAAAACGCACTTACTCAACTGCTTAGAGAACACCTTAATTAATATTGTGGCTCGGGTTCAAATAATAATATCTGCATGTGTCCTTTGAGAGTTTAGCAAACCATTCTTCATTCCAAAGGAGCTTACCTCAAGACACGATAAACTCTAACGTACATCTGATTGCTTCTCAAGATTTCAAGATATATATTTATGACAAAATTAAATATATGTGCAATATAAAATGAAAAACGCATGCATTTTCCATGAATCGAATTTTCTGAGTTTAATCCAGTTGATTCGAGGTAATTACCTTATTTTGGTGAATTTGCTGTATTGTAGCGATTGAGAAGTCAACACACTTCGGACAGAACATTTATAACGTTGGATTTTAATCACAAAAACTGATTATTTATATAAGAACCGATTGCGCCTGGGGCGTTCGACTGATATTGAAGAGCTGATAATTTGCCCCAAATATTACGGTCGCCGTTCCCTTGAATATGAAATTGAACTCTGTGGAAAAACTGATTTTAATGTGAAGTTTATGATTGCTTTCTCAAACACATTGTGTTTGCTATTTAGTACCAACTTGTCTCTGTTTATATTGATATCGCATCAAGTATAAGATGCTTGAAGGGAATCTAATTCGTTTGATTTTTCTTGTTCAGGAAAGAGACGTTTTCTACCCGTTGGCAGAATCTGGAAGCCGAGTGTTCTTTGCATTGACCGATTTGATCAAAATCAATTGGATGTATCAATTCAGTTTGAACAGCTTCTTACGCTTATTCCAAAAAGCGTTGAATACCCGATGTGTAGGTTTTAGATGTACTAAGCCAAGCATTTATGAGTAGAGAATGATTGAACTATCATATTGTTGTTACCAAACAAGAGTTGGTCTTAATACGCATACCTCTTAAATACAATACATCGAAGCAATTACGTGTTGTCATCAGATCTCTCACAGTTATCTATTGATCTAAACATTTTTATGACATTTCTCAACCCCTTTCCCAAACACGCAAGAGCCTTAATTTGAAAAATACAAATATAAGCAGAGAAAATGAAATAAAAATGCATTAATCAAGTATTGTTTGATAAATTGGTAAATTAAAAAACAATCAACATTTTATGTACGAGTCATTTTTTAACGAGAAAACTTGGCTCTGAATTGTTCAGTCTCATTTTGAAAAAATTCTATGAGGTACACAGGATTAATGATGGACGTTAAGTAAACGTTCTTCATTCCTGTACTGTCTATTTCGGTTTGTTTTGTTGTTGTGCAACTAGCAGTAGATTGGGGAGTTTTGAGATAGTGTATATCAGTCGGTCACACTGAAACAGTGGTGGTAAATGCTCCTGATATTGTGTTGGTGCATCAAGCTACTACAGTGAGTTCTGTTAAAAGAGCGGTGGGAATAATTTCATGTGTACAAAACAATCGAGTACCCAGTGGTATTGTGAAGCAAATGATGTAAATGTGATTAGAGGATAGAGGGAGTTTCGCTGTTGAAGAAGTAGTGTAATGTCTAAAAACGGACAGCATACATGTTCGGTGCCAGCAAGAAAGATGAATTTCTGTGAACGGAATATTTTATCTACTAATTTGTGTTCACAATTCTCGGGTGCGTAAACCGTTTTTTTACTCGAACTTAAGGAACCACGTCGTTTTCTTTTGTATTATATTTCTGCATATACTCAAGTGAGTTACACATTAAACACGTTTAAAGCAAAACAAGTGATGTGTTGATAATTGACATCTGGTACTCTGTTTCATACCGTTTTTAAATCGATATTTTGGATTTTGCAGCATAGTTATAGTATAGTATTCCATAGCCCACTATTCATTAAAGAAGTGCTTTTTGTTATATTATTAATAATAGGGTATAGCACACTAAAATATTGTAACGTTTAGCAGAGTATAATAAAATTCACCTTCATTAGTCCAAATGCTCACAGATTTCTAAGTGAATTATAACTAGCCCAAGATTGCTATTCGCTGTTCCTCTCATTGCAGGATCCCAGTTTCTCGGTGTCTGAGCGGATGAAATTTTTGCAAAAACGGTTGGAAGCTTTAGTCTACGCTCACGTGTTGCAAGCTTTGTATAAATCTGACCGAATGATGTTCACCATGCATTTGGTCCGATGTCTTCGACCGGAGGCAATTCAAAATCAGGTGTGGGATTTTCGCTTGGTTACTTATCTCATTATTTTTCCAATATAATTCTTTTTCTTAGCTTTATTGAAAAGCGATATAAATCTATAACACCTACATATTGCCATTATTTATGATCCGCCGCCTATACTTTAAATATATCGACTACTTTATTTTAATTTGTGGTTTACGAAATATACTTTGTAAACAATCGCACATGTGATTGAACAGATTTGTCATGCAAACCTTATTCAACATTGGCTTACATGTTCAGTTTGTTTACCATTCCTCCACTGCTTCAAGCGCATGCGGATTCTGGTCCTACTGTCCCTACCTGATGAGTGCAAACAGCACGAAACCGGTCGTGGGGTTTTCGTGTGTGTGATGAAAATGCATGCAAATGCGCATCTTTGTAAACATATTTTAGTTTCGATAGCTATTTTGCGGTTCATTTGCTCTCCAATCAACAGTGTTCTCTCAAACACTGTCCATAATGCTCATGATCCAATGTCCACGAAGGCGAACGGTATCGTTCCGGCCAGAATTGCATCACATGATATTATTTTAACAGGAAGTCTTAATGCCACTTCAGTTTAGACTAAAATCATGGTTCGAATCTCAATCCTATATCCAGTTGAGCAACTCATCTGCTTAAATCTGAACGATAACCAATTTTCGGCTATCAACTAATTCGTTTGATCGGTAACTTATTTTTGATTCCCTTTCAGAATTGAAACTTTACCACTAAATCAAATCGTTTCAGTTTTTTACATCCTTTATTACTATATCGATACTTTGATACTTTGGTTTGTAAATTCGCTAACTCCAATGTTCGCCAAGAAGGAGTAAGTACTGTTGGCTAAATAGGTGTACTTGGTCGTGCTTGGTTTTTGCGTGCTTCATTCTAAGCAGCAGACTCAGATGGTAACCTCGAATACATGGCACCACCCAGAATGAGTCTCATTCGCATGTCGGAAATTAACTCGGGAACATATCTGTATTTGTATGCTTTCCGTGCACAAAACCGATTACAAATTTCCTGCAGCTTCAACTATCAAGTAAGGATATATCTATCGGTTATACGCTCCATAGATCAAACTTTGCATACCATTCCTCTAATGTTTAATGCATGCGAAACCTGATCAGCATGAACAATATGAAACCTGTAAACAATGTAAAAACGGAAAAAAATTCACTTTATTAACATGTACATTGTGTATTTATGTGATTGTCTAGGTTTGGCGATGTTACCTAATATTGGCTTCAAGTTTAACGATATCTAGTTACCAAAGTGATATGTTACTCACATACCCCGGAATTACACTCCACTATCGGTTTCTGGCTGTTTGCCGTCATCAGGTGGAGACAGTAAGATTAGGTTCAGTTACCTTTTACGTTGCTTAACCATCAGCTGCGTTAATTGTGATTGACTCATCTGATTTTCACGGTTAAATTTCCGATCACTGGACACACTGTCAGAAAATTTAGATCAACAACTTCGTACTAAGTGATTGCTGTTGTGTGGGCAGTATCAACATAACAACCTCTACTGTTAGCGTGAATTATGAATGTTCGTGGTCTAGATTATTGCTCATTGTGCTTCTTCCATTTAATTTAGGAATGGGACTTCTTTATCGGGTTAGATTGTGAGGACTCGCTAAATGAAAATTCAGCCGAGCTTCAGTGGGTGCCACCTGAACGTGTTCGTGATGTTCGCAGACTCAAAGTGAGTGAATCTTGCCAACTAGTATTCATTATTATATGTAGTACAATAACACATTCGTTTACTTTTCTTTACTCTCGGTTTAATGAGACTTGCAGTCATCAAATATAGGCAGTATGATTGGGTCCTAGGTGTTTGAATCAATGAACCCTCTGAATTTTTAGTCATTTTATTACATTCTCAGAATTATTCCCGGTGTTTATGTCATGTTTAGGTCGAAAATATTCGGGCATGGAAACGAGAGTCCGATAACAAATAATCCCATTTTACACTAGCTCATTCGGTCTAGCTGATATCACGTGACAGGTTAGATTTTTGTTTAAATTTTGATGTTTGATATTAATCAATCTGGCGCTATAATTCGTGCAAAGCGTTGTGGATTACAGAATTCATATTCGCCAGAGAAGGAAGCGAACATACTATCTGAATATTTCATGGTTGTTTTACCTCATCAAGGCTATATATTCATCAGGAGATCTTAGGCGCTGTATTAATCACTTAAATCAGTGATATATCGAAGACATTACGCCATTCTTGGACACAGTTATTGGAACTCCCTAACTTTCGCATCATGGCCTGCTTCACAGACCATTTCAGCACTAAATTCGCACTTTATTGAAAGTGATGCATTCGGCCTGAAAATTGATACTGACACTAACTTCACCTTATGCTGATAAAACTGTTAAAGATGGTAAAGTTTGCGTAAACAGCATAAAACAGATTTTCTTTCTGCATGATTTATAAAAAAAACATTTGCGACTGCGTATGTTGCGGAAATTTTCGGTTTTGCAGAGTTTTGGTTTACATGCCGTCAGCTTACAACATTGGTTTATTGGATTATTAAATCTGCCACCAGTTAAAAATGTTAATGATGCTTGTATGATGAATGAATGTGTTTGAGTTTATTGAGATCAACAGCATCGATTGGAGGTATCTTAGGTATAATAATCCTAATAAAAATTTGATATGCGTTGTAGGCGATTTCCAGATCAATATATTTAACCTGGTTGCTCCTCAGGCACAAATAAATTTTTCTATCCACCACCGCTTCATGTTTCATGAAAATTTTATTTGAAAGCACAGACAATGCGCAGATGACCAAAGAGAAGATGGTAATTCATCTTCGAGCTTTTAATGAATCGGTTCATATCCAGCGGAAAATGTCATAGGAACATATACTTCGTATATTAGCAAAACAACAAGCTCCTTTTTAAAAATTTATCTTTTCACAGATGAAGCAAGGGACCTCCATAAAAAGACTTTCATGGAGGCATTATGACGTCTCGAGTTTGTCTTTGTTGGTGACTGACGTTTGAGTTGATCCTGGTGCAATGGCCGGGAAGTACCCTGGGGTAATATTAATCAGTGGATCACACGAAGTAAAGTGTAGTTCCCAAAAAGTGTATAAGATGTAAACAAATTTATACATGAAAACCACTGTCAAGTATGGTTCATATAAAAAGACATGATGTTCAGACACAGAATCATAATGTAAGTCCTGCTTCGAGCGGCCAAGAGGAGGATTATAAATGACTGCTTAACAGATTTGTAAAAGCTCACTAAACCTAAGATTACTATCTCCACCCGATGACGGAAAACAGTCAGAAACCGTTAAGTGAGGGAAATATGAGCAAAACATATAACTTAATAAATAGTTACAAGATATCGTTCTAAGAATCGGAAAATGTAATGTCAGAGGGTTTCTATGCAACATTTGATAAGCACAAAGTCAGTCGAATTAAATATAGTAAAATGAGGCCACATCAATGAGAACGAAAAGTGAGAGAACATTGTGGCCTTAATGACAAGAATTTTGGATCGAAACACGTGGAAAGAATTGCTAAGAACGTCAGTATGCATAGCATTTAAAACATGATGCGTTAAAAACGAATTGTAGGAAGTAATGACATTGACATGGTTGACCAGTTTCACTCCATTAAGGCCAGTACACGTAAGTCAAGATCGCGAATGAGTGCGGCAGAAAATGGTGCAATGTTCTTCAAGCTGTTTAGTGCTATTGGCGGTTGTCAGAAAAATAGGCTCGCATGATAGAAAACATTTTATCGTTAGATCTATAATCATTGTGCCACTCTATGATATCATGTTGGCTGTGCAACCCAGCCACAATTTACCACATTCTGTAAATTCACGGTTTCTGATTCTACTTCCTCCAACTGATGTACTGACACAAAGCTGATCCGTTGGTGTACTGCAACTGAAGGCGGAGTCATCAAAAACTGAAATAGCAAATTGATTCTATTCGCAAATAAAAGTTAGTCTATCAGTTTTTAATTGCGGCAATCTTCTTCCGAGAACAAATGTAGTTCTATAGTTAAAGGGTAATTTACAACACTGTAAATCGTTTTTGTTTACTTACTAATTAATCACGCCAGACCTAGCAATTTATTTCTTCAAAATATATTCAATGTTGCCATGATTGATGGAACATTTGCCCACCATGCACAGGTAAATCATTTCGACAAGTCAATACTTCTTATTAGCGTCGTGAGATCATAAAACTCCTGCTCTGATTCACTCGGTTTCGCAAGTAGACCTAATTATGTAAATTTCCAATCGGCTTTGTATATTGTTTTTGTCTCAAGTTATTAGTATTTTACCATCACCTTTCCGTGTTACCCTCATCTTATCAGGCATTACTTGCATTTTACTTTGAATTATTTTTTGTTTATTCAGGCCAGATTACCAGATTTGTACAAAAAATTGAACTTGGACGATGGGCGTATTTGGTTGAATTGGATGAGATTGAATAGTGAACACAACAATAAGTCAATTTCAAAGGATTTCACGGTGAAGATGCCCGATGTGTTGAAAGCTGCTTCGCTGACCGAGTTTCAGTCGCAGATTTTACTTGTCCAAGCTTTGAAGCCGGAGCAGCTGCTGAATTCAATGAGAAAATTTGCTAACCAGACACTTGGTGAGATAAAATCACTGTTAAATTCTTGTAAAGTTATTGATGAAATTATGTCTTGAATTATTGTCTGTCGCCTGGACCCATCCTTCTGTCCGCTAGCCTTGATTTCCCAGAGGAGAACATAGGTCAGAACAGGAATGTTAATTCCAGAATGGTCAGGATTAAGCCATAATACGTATTATAGGGCAAAGTTTAACGTGCTGGAAACTGATTGGTTAAAATGTCTCATGATAGATCGTCGTGGCGTATTCTGATTGGCTAAGAGCACCACATGGCCCCCTGCTTTGATTTTGAATTCAGCTTCGCTTATTGATCGTCCGCTGTAACAATCTCTAAATTTAATTATTTATTATTTTGAAAATATTAGTTAATTACATATTTACTTTACCTTTTTTTACCACACTCAATACAGATATTCCCCAACTAAGTTCGCCAACTCTCAACTTGTACAAACTGTACGAAACTGAAACATGTGCAACAGAGCCGATCCTACTGCTTATTAGTCCTGGTGCGGATCCATCGCAAGAATTGGAAGAAGTTGCCAAATTGTGTACTTCAGCGAAGGATCGTAAGGATACTTCCACAAGATATCGGCAGGTAGCGATGGGACAAGGTCAGGCTGAGTTGGCTATCGAGGAACTTCATGCAGCGGCAGAGTTCGGTGATTGGCTCTGCTTGAAAAATCTTCACTTGGTTGTCAATTGGTTACCGTGTTTGGAAAAGGAAATTAACAATTTACTACATTCCGGGAACGCTGCAAATCTTACGCAAGGTGTTGAAAACTATCCATCGAATCAGAAGGTTCACAAAGACTTCAGACTTTGGTTAACCGCTGAACCGAATACTAAATTTCCGACATCGCTGTTGCAATCTTGCTTGAAAGTGGCATACGAGGTAACTGCTTTAATTATTCTAAAATGTTCCGAATGTCACATAGTTTCCAGTATTATAGATACAGTCGGCTCATCTTATTTACGATGTGCATTGTTTTGTGCATTTGAGAATGCTTTATATATGGCAAATTTAAAACTAATTTACTAACGCGAATTCAAACGAGTTCTCTTTGATGATTTCTTTACTTTCCATGGCCTTGAAACTAACCACAAGAAACACTTTCCACTTCATTCAAAACTACTCGTTTACCTTAGTTTATCCTATCTAGATTCGTCGAAATTGTTGTGGCATTTTTACATTACGGACCATTTTCTTTAGCTAGCGCATATCCCAATTGCTCTATTTTCGGAATATTATGTTAGTGTTGCTATGGCAGTTAATAATTACATAAAGCCGAGTCAGGTACAGTCACGGATAGTTACGCTTGATTCCGCCATTCGTCTCAGGCGCCTGCAACTCTTTTAAATTTGACTAAAATACCCATTTTTGTCATCGAAACACTTAAATATAGCGAACGAATTCCTTTTCGGTATTTCACAATACAAGCATAAAAAATAGAACCAACAACAACAACAACCATTAAACAAAAAACAATGTCACGTGTTATTAATCGAACTCGTGGTTTTGGACGCATGAGTTTCGTGTGAAGCTTTTGATTGCAATCGCCTCCGCCATCCGCAAGATGTCCGAGCCAACTTGTTGTGACACGTTGTGGGGAGTCATGTAAACAACCGAGAACACTTCCTTGGGTTTTACTTGGCAGCCCGTGTCCACGTACGCGGTTTAATTGCCACTTTAATTGCCACATAACCAATTAAATTGCGGCAGCATTGCGCCTTGTCCTTTCCAATGAAACAGATGACAAGCTACAGCACAATAGGTCGTAGTAGCCTCGTATGGAGCAAACTTATCACATGTCTACTGTGCATTGTCTTTGAAGGTGGGTTCTGTTCAAAGAACCATGTCGCAAAATGATTCCGTGTCAGTTTTTGAAGCTTCCATCCATCACACTTGCAATCCGCTATCCTTATACATTCGTAATGAGGTCCGTCTACAAATATGTATACTGCAGATTATGCATACAACTAGAATGATGATTCATTCCACTTTCCTTCAATACAATAGGTAAACCTATTAGCATTCATGCTAACGAAACTTAATTGTAAATGCACTATAGTAATATAGAGACCTAGTATATTTCAGAATGCACGCAACAGCATATGAGTGTGGCACGATCAGCTCCTTGGCATCTGCTATTCACCAGTTTGCCTTATGATATGTTGAAGAATTGCATGGAGGCACGACTTCGATTTTTTGTTATGAATCATATTTTACTGGCCTATTGTATAATATAAAGATCAAACTCTAAAAGTCACCACCTGGTAAATTCTTTCTCTTCAATCATCCATCGTGGCATCCGGCTATCACTTGATGCTCCAATTCTGTACGTATGTTTTTGTATGGCCCGTTAAAATGCAATACAGAAGAAGAAAAGTCCAGGTCCGTCACCTCGCCTCCCACAAACAGAATGTTTTAGGTGAGTGGACTTGCTAACTTTGCTGAGTCATTATAGGGAAAACCAAAGTATCGAACCTCCGATTCTTTGACAATCATCATGGATTTTCACTTAACTCAGTGGGGAATAAACTTCTCTCAATTGGCGTATCGTACATCATTTCTTCACTCCTTTACTTCCATCTGTAGTAATATGATCTCAACGTGAAACAAGGATTAATTAATTTTGCTTGTTTACATCACTTCCTATCGGTTCTTAAAGTCAATCGAAAATGATTTGCAAGATCGGCGACTTACATGTTTGTGCCTTCATTATTTTTCCCCATGAATATTAGGCTCCGCCTGGAATAAAGCGCAATCTTCGTCGTACTTACGAATCATGGTCACGAAATTACTTTAATCAAGGCTCGTCTGCACGGAGTGTGGCACTGGCAACTCTGGCTTGGTTCCATGCAGTGGTGCAAGAACGGCGAACCTATATACCTCAGGTATAACATTTGAATAATTTTTCATGCACATGTAATACCGTGCTATATTGCTTTGCCACCAGCACGCAGCTCACTTCAGAAACACCCTGTATTAGCATTGCCATTTTTATCTGTTACATTACTTTAGGTCAGGACAACCCGACAGTATATTTTCGCCTATTCTTAGTCTCCAGTTGTGCGGCACTTCTTCTGATTCCAGGCTTGTGCTTTCATTCATTCCATCCGGTCATTTTTTTAAATTATAAAAGAAATGTTTACAAAAATTGTTATAGCATCATATATCTCGTTCTTAACGTTAATCGAATGAAATAATCGGATCGCCTTATTTTAATGTGGTCTGTCATTATCCCAGGGACCAAAGAAATTATGATCGTACATTAATAGTGAGTTGATATATATGTTTGAGACTAGTAATCAGTACCAAGTCCTTTGAAATATTCACTTATTTTACCATGATCCATAATGGAAGCACTGGATTCAAGTTTTGCTCTTGCCGGAGCTCATCAGCAGTGCATATGCTCTGCCTCGGGTAGGATTCGAACCCTCGACCATCACCGTTGTAGTCCAACGCCTTACGACTTGGGCTACCGTCCACCGCTTGACCGATCCAATTCAGCGTTAATGAATGTTTCACCAGACTGGAACATTTGAGTAGCTTTGTTTGCCCGGCCAGTCCAGAAGGAGCCAGCAATATCTATTGTGGTCACCCAATTGGTCTCATCTCCATTTCAGGTCTCTCAAATAATACAGTCTAAGCCAACACCGAATAATCGGATGGGTACTGTTGGTTTAGAGTTGGTGAATTCATTTGTTTGTGATATAGTTGATATATTGTTCATATTTTTCATCATCCGGGAGACACCTACGATTGTGTAAGGTTGGTTCTGTTAACGTTATAAATGTTCAAAAATTATCTACCTACCATTTACAAACAGAAATTTTCAGAGCTTTTCACAGTAGGCTAACAATTATTATTGGTCTCAGCAAATAATGTTTTCGTGTAAAAATGCTTGTTATCGTACGCGAAGTACAAAACATTTACAATGAAAATCATTTTTTCCGCATTTTAATTTCGTCTCGACACAATCAGTCACAGAATATATTGTTCAAGCTGGTGTGAATTTTGTGTTACCACGCCAAACGACACATATTGCTTTCAGTAAAAGATCATGCGATTCCGAGCAACATGTTGTTGAAGTCTGACTTGAGTTTCATAGATTCCGTTTGCCATTGTCTCGGCGGCCCCGTGTAAGCCTCGGTGTTAAATTACGAGGAATGGTAACCAAGTTGGGCTTGTAAGCCACTGTTGGATAAATTTGGCACGTTCACGTAAGGTGTGCGTGATGGTATGTATGTTGGCCTCCTTCGGTCGATGTCGACCATGGATGTACATCACAATCGCATGAATTTTCATGTTCTACAGCTTTTGAATTACTAAACATTCCGATTCGGGAGGAACAATCTCTCCCGCAGCGCTTGCAATGATTATCAGAACCCGGTTGTAGGGCGTCAGTTGCGCGCCGGCGGCGTGATCTGCGTTCAGCAGCCAAGAGCAGTATCTGTTCCTCCCCGGCTTGCAGACACAATGCCTCCAATATGAGCGGTCAAGAGCAAGTTCTTCCCAACTCGCGGGGTCAATGCCAAGAGCTTTCATATCATTTTTGCAAACTTCTTTGTACGGCAAGTGCGGTCAGCCCAATGGTCGACTTCCTAATTTCAACTCATCATAGAGTAGATCTTTCAGTGTGCGTGATAGAAGTGCAGGTAAATGAGCATCTTTTTATTAAGTATCGTATCTATGAGTGGAAATGTATACTCATCCGCTGTGATGAACTGCTTTTATACAACCAATTTGGATAGTAATTACGGACCCCCTTTATTTAGCTTTTCGGACATTTAAGCACAGGATCAAATAAGGAAGTTAAAGTGCTAATAGTTTTTGCTTGGTGACTAATTCTATCCACCTGTGTGCTCAATACCATAAATAAAACCTTCGTGACCACTCATAAGTGCATTTCCAATAAACAAACTGGTCATTTTGACTCTGTAAGTTCGAAAAGCTTTGATGATCTACGAGTCCATGCAATAGATCCTCCAAGAAAATGTAAATTCAGCAACATGAAAAACATCATGGGCTTTTGAATTCGTAAATACTATTTTATATGGATCACCTTATTATGTACACATTGCTATTTATTTCATGCAATTAAGATGTTTATATGTTACGTCCGTTGCTTTAATGATTTAGGGTTGGACCAAGTTCTATGAATTCTCGTATGCTGATCTCCGAGCAGCAACCGATGTTATCGATCGAATGCTTCCTCGAAAAGATGCCAAGGGCCCAGTCAATGACGTGTGGTCGTGTATCCATGGTCTGTTTGAGAACGCCATCTACGGCGGTCGTATGGACAATGCGAGTGACTTGAAAGTCCTTCAGGCCTACGTGAAAGATATGTTTAACGACAAAACATTGCGTAGTTTGAAAATAGGCTGCCTCCAACTCCCGAACAGTTTAGAATTCAAAGTAAGAATGAAAATTAGAAGCTTTTATGCCTGGCAACCTTGTATTGGCACCTATTCACTTAAAAACCCTCATTGCGATTCGAAGATACACCTCTTTCGGATGAGAGTTTTCCCGAACATCCATTTTCACAAATAATTTTCCATGTCATTATAAATACAGGTTTATTTTTCTTCTTCTTAAGAAGCGTATATATCAAAGTTGAAACTCCGCTTTATTGGAATTTATTTCTTATATACTCTGGCGTTGTAGTGGGTATCCTATTCAATGTTCGAACGCAAATTCGGAATATTCGTTCAGAATGTTCAACCTTGCTGGGCAACTACCCAAAGTGCTGTAGAAAACATGTACATTAATCCTGGCCGTTATTTTTCCGTAACTGGTAGCTCTATCTGGTTCATGATCGTATGCGTTTAATTTTCCTTGTTGAGTGTTGCGAACCGTATTTAAACATCCAATTCACACTTCGTTTCGAGAATAAGATTTATTGTATAGATTCGAATTCGTCTATCTGCAACAAAATTTTCTGTCTCGCTCGTCGTTCAATTTTCCCTCTAACAAATATACCGTGGATAGTGGAGAGGAAAATTGGCAATTATAAGCCTTACTGGAAAATTTCGGTAATGTCAGATCTGCGATAATGTTGAGTCTGGTACCGCGATTAACCGCTAAATTAATTGCAATTATTCAACCTATTGGTAAACAGGCTTGTAGAAATCAGAAGCAAATATCGGTTGATTCTAGTATCAAACAGCTAACCGGTTCATAAGATATTTTAAACGTAAGGGCTCTCACGGTAAATTGTGGTGTATGTTACAGGCAGCATATCTGCGTTATATTTGACTTTGTTGTGTGGTCATGCAGGAGAGGTCAATCCGGCAACAAATATCAGAGCCTTGAACTATGTTGATGTGATGAAGCGCATTCGGATCCTGATCTTACTGTCTCTACCTGATGAGTACAAACAGCACGAAACCGGTCGTGGGGTGTGAATGACGGAAAAGCATGCAAATGAATATTTTGTTTTATGTTGATGTTAGTTCGTTCAGTTGAAAACGCTCACATTCCTGGTTTACACGACCGGCATAGGTGACGATATCTTCACTGGAATACTTCGACAGTTTCAGGCAATTATATCATAAGTTGAATATGGATGTTCGCTCTCCAAAAATCAATTTTAACTTCAACACTGCAGTCTTTTATTAGCAGCGAATCGGCGTTATATCGCTCTAGATCGCCCCAACCGTGCGATTACAAACATTGTTTGATAACAATTTGATCACCTCCTTTCTAAACATTGTCAAACGTTTAATTAACGCGCTTTCTCTATTATGATCGATTTATCTATCACGCTTAATTATCACACAGGATTGCGTAAACACGATCGAATCTTTACCCGACTACGATTCCCCTCAATATTTCAATTTGCCCGCAAACATTGATCACAGTATTCAAATGACCACAGCCAATCAGGTGGTTGCTCAGCTCCGCACTTTGAGTCGGTCAAGCGGTAAAAATGACACGATCGATCGAGCCCGTTGGACCCAAGAACTGACTCCAATTTTATCGTTTTGGAAGAAGTTAAATCAAGGCCTGCAGATAACACCGGTGAGCGAATATCTTCTAACAATTTTCGATTCATCCTGACGCTTGATACACGTTATGGATTATATCACACCAGACGATATTTGCCGACACAAAATTCAGATTAGTATACTGAAATAAAGGACGGTAAATTCGAATTGAAATGAGCGCCTATGATGCAACAATATAAAGTCGCAATTTCAGAGATCACCCATTTCAGTTATTGCATCATTGGACTTGCGTGGAAACTTGGTAGTAGCTCTGATTTTACAGTGTCAATTCCAACTTAATTGATATTAGACATCTTCAACAACTAAATCATGCGACTCAATCAACTCAATCATGCGAAGAAATTTGAGTGCAATCGGTTAGAGCAGGTTTTGCGCAACGTTTCACTTCTGACACAGAAGCGTCGTCAGACCAAGGGTGATAGTCAGGACAGGGAACATGATTAAGTAGTAGTCAACCCCCCACCACTGATTTGACCTTACCGCTAAACAGCCTATAGTACGCCCACGGTGTCACGTCTCATAGGCATGACCTACTAGTGTGTATCCACGTCAATCTGAACACGGTCAAGGTCGGTTGACACTGCGGCCCACATGCGTAAAAGTAAATAACTAACGGGCTAAGTTTAAGCTATTTTTGAAGAAAAACAATAATCTAATTAACTATTAGGCATAAGATGAATGTGAACTATTTGCGTTCGCATCAGTGTTGAGTGACAGATTGTGGAGGTTTCCGCCCCATCCACCTTATTAACCGCAATTTCGACGGTTTAATACCATATTGTTCAGATCGACTCTGTGGCCTGTATCTAAAACGTGCGTTAAATAATTTTCGAACTATAGTCATAAGTTAAGTTCGCTTAAACAATTTGCGCCTTTAAGCCGTATTGTGTGAAGAACATTTTGGTGTTAAATTTGACTGAAATTCATTCCATTATCCCTTTTGTATAGCATCGTTCGTCCCAATCAACCCGAGGTGCAAATTCGCAAAGATCATCAACCACTATCGAACCTCAACTGGTCTATGCCGTTGACGACACTCCGGTGGTGCAATTTCTTAAACTGGAACTGAGTAATGCGCTGCATTTGGTTCAAACAGTACACCATGGACTAGCAGGACTGTCTCGGGCGTGTCGCGGATCTCAATTTTTGAACGACGCGCTTCATCAACTCGCTAAGAGCTTGCTCTGTGGAGAGACCCCAAGTGCGTGGTTGAGAGAGTGGCCTGAAGGACCAGAAGAGCCGATGCCATTTTTACAACTTCTTGTATCCAAGACCACCGCTGTGCAAGTTAGTTTATACTTTAATTTTTTAATTAATTTAATATGAGTATCGTCACTCACTTCATTGAAAAGCCTTTCCGTTTGTAGAAGTGGTTGCAACGAGCAGAAGAGAGGCAACTGTTGGAATCTCAATCTCCTCCGTTAGATCTTGCAGACCTGTTTCGTCCCTTAACATTCTTGAATGCAGTCCGACAGCAAACAGCGCGTGAACTAAAAGTAGGCATCGACACACTGGAATTAAACGGACAGTGGCCGAAAAAGTCGGGATATTCTGACATCAAGGGACATGAAGTCTATTCGATGCGCATCACAAAGTTGAAAATCGATGGTGCATGCTTCGAGGATGGCCATTTGGTTCCGTGTAGCACGGATTCGCCCAGCATCACGTATCTCCCTGATATGACCCTACGCTGGATTCATCAGGTTCGTGCTTTCCAGCAATTACTCACACGAAAATATAACTAATGTGCATGTCACCCTAAATTATGCATTTTGTTCGTAGACTTGAATTTTAACTCAGCGATCACACTAGTATATATCCGAAGGTCAACTAAGTAGCCTAACAATATGTTAACTGTTCTGCTTCGTTTTATTGGATTTGATATGCACCAGTTTGATTGGTTAAAAGAGGTCCAATAGTTGATCAAAAGCATATAATAGTTTGAACGCAATCAGCCACAGTGCACGATAATCAAACACCTGTAGCTGATTGCGACATTCCGTAAGTAAACTGCTAAACAGTTTCTGGAAACTGAAACTGAACTGGTCATATGCTAATATCCGATTACCTAACTTTCTATTTTTCCTAAGGTCACTCATTTCATTGAATAGTGATTCATGAATTTTTTCCAGGCCAAAACAAATTCCGCATCTTCGGATGAGATGATTGAACTCCCGGTCTATCTGGACAGTGCACGACAACATTTCATCCTGTCGCTCAAAATGCCATGCTCAAGCGGTTCGCAAAATCAGTGGATACAGGCCGGAACTGCGATTTTACTCACTTACCCGTGATCGAATCTCAAGAAATTCGCATGTTATCGTTAAATTCAAAATGTTTGTTCAATAAAACTATTAACTTCCTGCTAAGTTATTGATGAAACTATGCCTTGGATTATTGCCTGTCACCTGGTCCCGTCCTTTTGCCCGCTAGCCTTGATTCCCCAGACGAGAACACAGGTCAGAACACGAGCGTTTATTCGAGAATGATCAGGATTAAGCAAGAATATGCAGTTTATGGCAAAATTTAACGTGCTGGAACGTGATTGGTTAAAATGTCTGATGGACGACTTTGATTGTCTGATAGATCATCGTGGCGTATTCAGATTGGCTAAGAGCTCCACATGGCTCTCTGCTTTGATTTTGAATTTAGCTTTGCTTATTGATCGTCCGCAGTAACAAAAATGTACGTTATCGATATCTATTTTGCCGCCGACTGCTCTAGCTACTTGCGGCGTTGAACTGGTTACGATTCATTTGTTGAAATTCTTGAGCTCCATCGTTGCGAATGTTCGCGGTCTTTACTTCACCGATGAACAAAATGCGAAGTCAGTATGCAGGCTGTTTATTGATTTTCTCTCCAGTATCTTGACGGCATCATCCGTGTCTGATGGGCGCAAAAGCACCCAGATGTCACTAGGACTTGCGGCTGACCTCATGAGGCTGGAAGTTGAACTCATTGAACAGCAAACTGCTCGGTTACAACTGGACATTCACGTGATGTGTGCTCGGGTTTAGTGAAAAATCGTGCATGTCACGGTGTTTGCTTTGTATTTTTACACCATTTATATTGACCAATCAAAAATACGCTCGAATTTCGGTTGTATTTTGTTTAGCATCTCATCAATATTTCTTGTTAAATATAAAAAGTGATTGTGAAGAAACCTGGCAATACCAGATATTTGATTTAGAATGATTAATTGCATTATACAGCTTGTAACCAGTGATTTGAAACTATCTAGCTGTCCTGCGATTTTAGGATACTTTGGTGTTTATCATAGAATGCAAGATGATGTAATTCCAAAAGTTTTAACTGCTCATGAGAAACTCGATAAGATGACCGATCTAATTATGAATGCATTGAAATCTCGTGTTTTCTTTACTCGGGACGTGTATCTGATAAACTTGTCTGGTTAAATCGTTGGATAGCTTACATTCCATCGAAAACGTTGCCCATTTTCCGGTAGCTTGACATTAATTCGCAGTAGTGTATAAAGACGCGAGCAATACCTATTAAAAATTATCTTGTTCTCCAAATGATACACAAAGCTTGACACGCGAATTCACACCTTAATCTCTCCCGATAATAAACTCAATATAAAAACCGATTTTGTGATGCTGAATCAGGAATAATTATCTTTATCTCAGAGTCTAGACTAGAAGACGCATTTCGTAGGACAGTACAGTCGATATGATGTGGAAATCAGTTGGCAGATTGTGTACATGGTAGAAGACGCCCGATTTGGGTTTCATTTTCTCGGACCTCTTGTGGGTTTTTTAGCACCTGAAGCATTCGCTGCAGCCTCGGCTTCTTTTGCCATGGCTAGGGCACGCTGCTTCCCCAGCGGGGTCTTCCGATACCATGTCTGGAAAATGAAAGAAACAGTTAGTAATTATTTATAACGATAAACTACCTAATGATTGTACAATGTTAGCTTGCAAGTCAACAGATATGACCAAGGTAAACTATCGAGTATAATTATAATTATACATTATTTTTAATTGATTACTGGAATCCATCCATCTATGTGAAATATGCGGGTTCTGTTCCTTTCATTTAGTAAAGAATAGGTCCATTTCACAGTTCTACGTGACTATGAGCATCATTCATTGCACAGGTCAAGTAGCTGTTAACATTCATATAGCATTATGGTGTGTACAAAAGGTTTAGCACCACGTGACAAATCGATTTTCTGTTAAACTAAAGGGTCAAGTAAGTTCCTATTTCATGTCCTTCAACTTGCAACAAACCGCCAGCTCTATAACGTCCGGTTGCTTAAGATTAGAAAGGAAAAAGTAGCGATACACATTGAAAATCAGCAAAAAGGAACTGCCGGTAATACATAGGCCATTTACTTTCGGGGAAACAGTCGTTCTCTGAATCTTGTTTGTCAAGTGAAAGAACTACGTTTTGCGGAGTGTAAATATTCGTTTCAGTATAATTTCATTTTATATTTGAAAATGAATTTGTCAAACATTTTGTAAAATGCTTTGCGATAAGGGCGGCTTAGACACGCGCATACCGGATTTCTATCAATTTTATATGATATCGAAATTGAGTTTAAACGGACATTGATTATAAAGTGATGATAGACAAGCATCCGCTCACCTTGTATGCTTCTTCTTCGTCTGCATACACTGGATCCACTGAAGCAAGAGGTGCAATGAATTCCGACGCTGTCAGACGCTTTCTGTGAAGCTGGGCTTGTCGACGATCAGTCAGGACTTGCTTACACGCCAAAGCGATTGAGCCAGCGGTGTAGCCGTCGGATATTTTGGTAAGCGAAGTGACGTCCAAAGCTTGCGTCAACTGGCCGCCATATCGAATAATCAACGCTCGCCACAGTACTGTAGAAATTCAGAAAGTCCGACTTGATGGAATGAACGGATAGCGCAAGGTAGAAAAGTGTCAAGTTTTGAGTAACATGGAATTATGCACATGACAAACAAGAGCATGTTTTGTGTAAGCTGCCGTATCATTCACTACCAATGAATCATTCACTACCAATGGGAGTTACGAAAGTCCTCAAGAGTATTAGTAATAATGTTACACTGTATGGCCTTGAATTCAATTATTTACACCCTATGGAATTTCTTAAATATTTTTGAATATGAATTTTAAAAAAATAACAAGTCTAATTTTTGTCATCGTATGATGATTCAGAGAATAAAATCTCCTCCACGTAACTTACAATTTCTTGACGAATAGTCTGGGCGCGGTATGAGGATGATTTTCTGAAACAAACTGCAAGTCGGACGCACTTCAGCCTCAAAAATTGCGCTGGAGCATCCAATGAGCAACACTCTATCTTCGGGTTTCAACATTTTCACCGCTTTTGGTAACTCTTTTTTCAAGCGTTTAGGGTCCGTCTGTATGAGAAAGAATTCAGTTATGAGTTTGGCGTGATAAAAGTAGTGTTTTGCTACTTGAATAGGAGCGTCCACGACTGACGTGAAATACAACCCATGAATGCGTTAAGTTTACAAGTTATATCATTTAGATGAATTTAATTCGCGCTAGCAATTCAATAAACAAACAACAAAAACCCAGAAGCAACCTATGGTCATGCAATTCGGTTTCACTGCAACGCCATTTGGTAAATTTCTCTGAAACTTCGGTGTTCGCAATTCGCAAGATAAGCATAATGATGTGCGTAGCATACTCACAACTGTAAATTTGTAAACTATCATATTTGGGCTCCTTCGGTCGATCTCGACGATGGATGTACCTAGCAAGCATATGATGATTTTATATTTAGCGCCCGCTAACGTGACCTTCGTTCAGCAACCAGCCTCACCACCTTTCTCTGCCTAAAGATGAATTTTCAAATTGTTCCTTTAAAGAGAACGCTTTATTGTTCAATCTTCCGCGTCGTAAAATCAAACTCTGGAGCTTTCATATCTATTAAAAACTTCTTCACATCGCAATCACAATCCAGTGAAAGGCAAACTATTGTTTTCAACTACTCAATGAGTTGATGTTACGGAATAAGTCAGTTTTCTATTTCATAGATATTACCAAGCCAGTGTAAGTGAAGATATCGCAGCCACATGAACTGGCTCTTCACACCAACTTTAGCAAGCATTACTTCATTCGTTACTCTATCCAGTTATGATATGTTCACGTTGGGATGGATGCTACGTCAATTAATATTATTCAAAAACCTTTCAAATTTTAGGAATCGCTAACTTCGATGTAAATTGATGAGTTAAATAATATCTGTTTCAAGGATCACTGAACCTAATCTTACTGACTCCACCTGATGACGACAAACAGCCAGAAACCGGTAGTGGAGTGTAATTTCGGGGGATGTGAGCAACATATCTGTTACTATGTTACACAATTAAGATTAGATGAATACGAGTAGATAAATTAGACAAATATGACTGTAAATTGGCCGATGCATGCGGTATATCATTTTTCCGCACATACAAAACTTATCACCACCACTACCACATATGGCTAAATCTTTGTTGATTCCGGCTGCATAACACTAGGTCAGCTTAAAAGCTCATGTGAATGCATTTGCATCACACACACACACACCACGACCGGTTTATCCTATTTGCACTCATCAGGTTCGGATAGTAGGATCAGATCTGCATGCGCTCGAAACAGTCGAAGAATGGTAAACAAAATGTGTTTGTATGCCACTGTTGGATAAGGCTGGTATGACCAACCTGTTCAATCGCATGAGCCCACACTCATCTAGATAGGGTTTAAGCCCATGACCATAAACGAAAAAGGTCCGCTTGTTCGTAATCGACACATTTCCGCTATAAACTCTTCGCTTCGCTCATCAGGGGGTTTCTGATTATTTCAATAAAAATTATAATCGTGCTTGCCCTACATGATGTGTGCAAACAGCACGTAACCGGTCGTCGGGTGTGTGTGGGGAAAACGCATGCACATGCGGAATTTTTATTCAAGTCCTTCAGGTTAACCTACCTACAGAAGGTGTAGGCGCATGTGAATAAACGGGTTGGTCGCGTCAGCCTAATTCAGCAGTGGGTTACACGTTTACATTTCGTTTATAACCAGCTACATTATGTATGGCGAGTGTTTAGGAAAACGGCTGTTTTTCCGACCACGTTACTAAACCAACGTAGCTTAATTATGAAAACTTATTTTCAGAGCCACCGAATGTGAATATTTATGGTTTATTTATGTTTTATGTACAAATTATTTCTGACTTCATCGTTGGACGTGAGATGTGTATAATTTATATCTGTCTCCAAGCTAACTCTTGAAAAATCCTGTTATTTTGTTTTATGGTAAATAAATGTTACATCCATGTAACTTCTTCAACCACAATTAGTTTAATTGATTAAGATTAACATTGTTGAATTCATATTCACCAGGGATCCCTTCCAAAATCAACTTTACTGATAACCTCATACAATTCAATATACCATTATTATTTGCTTCATCGAATGTTTAAACCGTATCGATTTCAATATAGAAAACGACTCGTTTTAGCAATATTGATCAGGTGTCAACGTTGTTAGCTCACTGTATCGGTTTTCGGTGTTTTCTTGCGCATCATTCTCTCGCAATCATTGATTAGGATAACCGAGGGTTGCAACAGCCGTGCCACTTTGAATACCATATGCACCAACATTCTGGCTCCATCTTTTCCGGGATACTTTCCCACGATGTTTTCCGCGGACAGGTCAAACAAATTGGCACCCGTTTCGGTGCACACAATATCCACCAAGCTCCGTTTGCCCGAACCTTTGGGACCGGCGAGGAGTATGGATTTGATGTGACGGGTTCGTTCATGCACGGTCTGTGAACCTGGGTGTGAAAGTTGAGTAGTCGTTTAGCAGGGGCTTGGCGACACAGAATTCTATCTCAAGCGATAAATACACAAAGAAATCGGTAGTAAGGGATTTCTGTGTCCATGCTTCAGGAACTATATGATGATAATGGTCACGGGGCAGTTTTCAATGCTGAATGTGAGCATTGATGATTCGTGAAATATTTCATTGATAATCTGATTCGCAGGAAATAAGAAACAAATTAATGCGATATGTTTGCATATGAATGACAGGGTTATGCATCGTGTGAACATTCGTCCTCTTAAACCGTGATAAACAGATCGATTTGTCACGTGCCTCATTAGGACAACTGACCTTGACCTTGGTTATGCACTCAAAAAAGTGATTACGATTGTCGAAGGTTATCGTGGGGTTGTAAAGAGATTTCGCTCGAATGAATCTCGGTTTATCCACTTAACCAACTATGTCTGTTGTGCCTGTCTCAAATCCGATTAACATTGACATTGACATAATTAGGTTTTCTATGCATAAACGTTCGATGAAACTTTGCTAGACCTTTGAAAACGAGACAAAGTAAGTGCTTGTAAATCAGGTATTGATGTTTGCCAAGCTTGCAATGTAACTTGTGGGCGTGTTTTCACTTGGCTATATATATACTATATATATATATATATATATATATACTATATATATACTAATATTCGTGCTAATAAGCATTTCCAATAACTCGTCGTAATATTTGATTTATCATAAATCTCCATGTATGCAAAATCGTACACGAATTGTCGTTAGAGCTACACACTAGAAGTTGCCATTACATTGGTAGGTGTGCAGGTTTCCGTGATTCTGGTCACGTAAACAGCGTGAAGGGGGTAATTCAAGGTAATACAGAGTGTGAGAAGATTACGTCAGGTAACTCGAGGCGTGGCTGCACGTTCATCACGTGGTTGACCCAGACTTCAAAGACATTCGATGCAACATTTAACACGTCAATCTTCGCGTTTCTCACCCACATGTCGTTTGTGTCACAATTCATCTGCCTGACCAACGCTAATCACGTTCCACCCACGAATCCCAGACCACAAGATAACAATTGGTCAAACGCGTTTACTGCGAAAAGGAATATAGACAAATCCCGTTAATACAGCGCTATGCTCAACGTGTCTGTACCGGGGTTGTACTTTGATCTGAATTTTAGTGCCAATCGGTTTACTTCAAGCCCTCACCCCGTTTGGCTCGTTTGACCGAGCTTGAAGAATTACATATAGTTCAATAGCGGCTCACGACGTTGGTTTGCTTGATTCCGAGGATGGTGTCGCTCAAACCGTTTACATGCAATTCTTCAAAAGCCCAAATTATTTCGGTTGGGCGATGGTTGTTGGTCGTTTGTGCGGAGGGTAGTGCTCCACATATCAGCAGAAATCTCGTGGTTAGCACCCTAGGCTTATGCATTTCACACGTCTACGTACGATATCAGTTCCTACATGCTGTTAGAATTTAAGCCCTATGCTTTGATGTTATTCAGAAATGGAAGAACTCTTGGTAGCCTAGATCCTGTTGAATTACTAATTTAATGTCAAGTCTTTCTGACATTTATATACTGACTAAATGTTCCCTACAGCATTCTGTCCGGTATTAGTTGATATCTATATTGCTTTGTCGCGAAAGCTCAGTGAGTGTCTACAGCACCGATATCACAGAGCCATTTTCCGACTCCAAAATCAACCAAAATCAAATGTATTCAACTCTCATTATGACGATATGATGTTCCAACTTACTGTACTGCGTTCAAATTAATAGAATTTACTTTCTGTTATGTGACACAAGTTAAAGAACTGTTTAATTTTCACGTTATTCACTGAAATAACCAGTCATATGGTAATATCGCATTCGTCATAACGCTACGTAATTCTCTAACACACATAACACTACGCTTGTTAATTTCGCGTGTAATTTCGGGGGATGTGAGCAACACATCACTTTGGTCATCCATAAGCGCCTTGAGTGCTTGACCACGAGTCACTATGTGATTCTGTGTTTGAACATAGTGGCTAGTTGTGCAAACCCTATGCAACAATGGCATTCAAATGTACACTTGTTTACCATTTATCCACTGTTTCAAGGCTCACTAAACCTAATCTTACTGTCTCCACCTAATGACGGCAAACAGCCAGAAACCGGTAGTGGAGTGTAATTTCGAGGGGTTTGAGCAACACACCACCCTAAGCTTGTTAAATTAACACACTCATAGCTCACTCCAAATCTTTGTTATGATTTCATCATCTCCATATAAGGTTAATCACAAACGAGGTGGTTTTCTCAATGAACTGAAACTTTTTCGTGCAAAAACATTATAAGCATACGAGTATTTCATGTGTTACTGGAAGTGAAACAGCAGTTAATGCAGAAGTTGTCTTCAGGCAACCTTTATAAGCATTCTGATGTAGATAAGGAAAAAATCAAAAATCCTTTTATTCGTTATACAAAATTACCAAGGGGTAGAATGGCGTATTCTGCAACAAGACGACGAACGTCGCTCAGAGAAGGTTGAGGTTCGATATTGAATTGACGTAATGTTGTTCCCAAGAAGGAATATTCACCGTAGTATTCACTGAGTGGCATCTTTTTCACTTTCTTGATGATGCCTGCGAGTGCGAGCTCCTCGTATAGTGAAATTAGCGTTCTGTTAGGAATTGCACAGAAAACAATTGGGTTGAGTTATTCTACACTAAGTGTCGTACTTAAGCATCTTGCGTGTAGCAATTTTAACAATATCGATGAAATATGAAAGTGAAGACTTGGTTCGCCACCGTGAGATCGGGTGTGGAGATGCTTGGTCTACGATCGGTTTACGGATGGCGCACGTGGGACCGGACCTGGCTTAGAATCTGCGCGGATCTCGCTTGTGACCGCCGTGCGTGAGTGACTGCAATCCGTGATCAACGAAGTCGACTCATCCTCCATGAGGAGATAGTCGCACAAAAGTAAGGTAAAGTAAGTAAATAATAAAGTTGAGTGAAATGTTGCATCAAGAGATTGGAATCGCTTATGACATGATATTTCAAGGCAATGCCCGTACGAATATGTGAACTACTGCACTGGAGTTGATAGACGAGATACACTAAATTATACAAAACTGGTGATTATAATGACTCGGTTCAATCAACCAAAGCATTAACAATTAACCTATTTATTTAACCCGAATGTATATTCATCTCCATCACACAAGCGCGCACACACACTTTTTCCATGACAGGTTTAGTTCAGTCGATTTTCTTGACTTGGGTCTATTAGACAACCGTGCAGAGGTTATTTACTCTGCAAAAATCAGCGCAGTCACTCCTATTGTCAGCACGGCCTAAATTGTTGTATTTGTGCTGTTTGTTATCATATAAATAATCACTTTATCATATGATGCGGAGCAGTGAGGTAACCAAAAATCTGTCTTAATGATGCCTCATCTATACATCATGCGAATTGTATATACTCCTCGACCAAGTGCATCCATGCTTATATGTCTGTAGCTTGCGCATTTTTCTAAACATCAACTCGCATATCCATTTTGTAATGATTATAAGGTCGTGAAACGTGTGCGTTTTTAATCGATGAATTATTTCTTTTGTTGATGATGAATTATTACGCTGAGTAACAGTTCGTGGTTGGAGTATTTATATCGACAAACAATATGATGAAAAATTATATTATTGAGTGATTGCTCTGCTTTTTGATTTAAATTTTCATTTGATCAAATGTTGATACAATCCGGGCATAAAACTGGAATAATGTTCTTTGATAAACGAACTTGTTAGATGATGAAACTGCATTTATCTAATACCTCCTTCCAGTTTAACGTTCCATAGCGTTTTATCTATCTCGTGGAAAGTTGGTTGCACACTTTAACTGGATTACAATACTATCTGCTATTAGCGGGCGAAAATTTGAGGCAGTGTTGTCATAAAATTTACTTGATAACTCAGAAGCAAGGGATACGTACTTTAATAGATTCAACTGACCTATTAGGCGTTAGATCTTTCATCCGTTTACCTTTCCTCCCTTTCTTACCCTTCTTCCCCTTCTTTCCTTTTTTCTTTGTGACTCGCTTTATCTTCTCCTTGTCAATAGCAATTTTTAGATTTCTCAATTCTTGTCGTAGTAATTCGTCAACCTGTAGTTAAAGTCACGGCCATCTCATTAATGATAAAGACAATTGAATGCATAAAAACTAGATAAAATTTAGGGTGTAACATGTGTGCCTTGAAACAATTTCTAAGCCGTGTGTGCTCCTTGCGTAAATTTAATATTTTATTAACCAAACGAAGCGTCAGTACTAAGTAATAACCCTCGATATTCAACCGATATCTATTGGCTGGCATCCTCACAATGGTTGAAAAACGGTTTGAAGTACCGGCTTATAGAATGTTCCCCACAGGATTTGAAAATATTGCAAAGCATAGTTCTTGACTATCCGCAGGAGGCAACTTTCGATAAAAACGACAATCAATTAGCTTACAGAAATCAGCGGTCAAAGATTGACAAGCAACAATTTTCCACTGTGCTTTCAAGAATCGACATTATGAAAATCACTGTCAGTGATCTCATAATTGACCAGCAATCTAAAGAAGCTTCCAATGTTTCTTGTAGAATTTCAAGCTTTGTGGCGCACCGCATTTTTCACAGACAGCAATCAATATTTCGCTATTAGTGAAATTTCATGTTTTATGTAAAAATCGGTTGGTCACATCCGAGCTAATTGACTTATAACCGATCAGCCTATTCGCGCACAGCCTATCAGTTGCTAGGGAATTTTATCCGACTCGATTTTTCACGTATCATTTCGTACACGCAGTACATATTGTGTGCCCAAAGGGGTTTTACGATTAGGCTGATTTACATCCTTTGCTGTGATTAACAATGAGCTAAAAAGGCTGAAGGTCAACGTGGCTGTCCTGTGAGAGACGCAATTAGCAGACACTGGTATGTTAGCAGAAAGAGATTACACGTTTTTGGAAAGGAAGGTGTTCTGAAGAGCCTCGACTGCGTGGAGTTGGGTTTGCGAAACAGCTTACTAAAAGCAGAAGAACCAAGCAGCAGCGGGAGCGAACGAATTTGAACTCTAAATATGAAGTGCATTACTGGAACCATAACGTTGGTCAACGTTTATGCACCGACGCTCTCTACTACGCCTGCTCAAAAAGACGCTTTTTATCGTAACCTCACAACAGTCCTAAAAAGGTGTCAATAAAAACTGTGTAGTGGTATTGGCTGATATTAATGTCGGAGATAGTGCCGTTTGCTAATCTTGGCAAAACGTTTTCAGAAGGTTCAGAGTAGGTCACACCAATGAAAATGGACAATGCCTATTAGAACTGAGCACACAGCATAGTCGTTGTGTCAGTAACACTTTCTTTCAAACAAAACCAGAGCATAAAATCTCTTGGAAACATCATTGCTCTAAGCATTGGCATCAGCTTAATCTTAGTCTTGTTAGGCGCAATAATATATGAAGCGTACTCCCCACCAGATCATATCAAAGCGCAGACTGCGACGTTACTCGCATGTGCGAACCTAATCTAGCTGCGCGATTTGCAAAAGCCTTCACAGCCGATTCCAACAAGACAACTCCACTTGAATCTGTTTTAGAAAACTTGGAATCGCCTAGAAGCTGTATATGCCAAATCACACATTACACTTGTTGTTACTGTTGGCCTCCTTCGGTCGATCTCGACCATGGATGTACATCACAATCGCATGACTTTTTTCATGTTCCACGGCTTTTAGAACGAGTTAACAGTCCGATTCAGGAGGAACAATCTCTCCCGCAGTGCTTGCAACGATAGGCAGAAATCAGTCGGTTGGCGCGATTTGCACGCCGGCGGCGTGATCTGGGTACAGCAGTTGAGAGCTGTATCTGATCCTCCCCAGTTTGCAGACGACGCTTTACACAATGCCTGCAATGTGACCGGTCAAGGGCAAGTTCTTCCCAGCTTGCGTGGAAAAGGCCAAGAGCTTTCATATCTCTTTTGCAACTGTCGACTTCTTGATTTCAACTCAACATAGAGTAGATGTTTTGGAATATGACAATTTTCCATTCTGTAGACGTGGCTGCCCCCAAAGACTGATCAAGCTCCTTATTTCTTTCCACTTAGGCATGAAGGGCTCAGACCATTTTAACGGTTCCAGCTCAGAAGTCTTTGAAATTCGCCAAGGCGTCAAACAAGGGTGTGTTCTTGCTCCCACGCTGTTCAGAATTTTCTTTGCTCTGCTTCTGAAGCACGCTTTTAAGACGAGAACAAAAGGTATTTACCTATGCACGCAAAATGATGGCAAGCTTTTCAACCTGAACCGGTTGAGAGCAGAAACCAAGGCACGGAATAGGATAATCCGTGACCTGTTGTTTGCCGACGATGCAGCCTTTATTGCTCACTTCCAAAAGCACCTCCAATCTCTAATGGACTGTTTTTCGTCCGCATGCAGAGACTTTGGGCTAACAACCAGCATGAGCAAGACCAAAGTCCTTGGTCAAGGGACTATATCGCTTCCCATCATAACTGTTGGAAACTGTCAGCTTTAATCAGTACATCAGTTCACATACCTTGATTCAACCATTGCGGATAACCTCTCGCTAGACACGGAGATAGATAAGCGGATTGGCAGAGAAGCTGTCATTCTGTCTCGATTGAACTCTCTTGTTTTGGGTAACCGCAAGCTGACTGTAAAAACAAAGATGATGGTATACAGCGCGTGCGTACTAAATACTTTACTGTATGGCAGTGAAACCTGGACCACCCACGCAAGACAAGAAAGGAAGCTGAATGCTTGCAATCTACGAAGAATCCCTCGTATCTTGAACATATCGTGGGTGGACAGAGTAACTAATGCTGAAGTGCTTTCAAAAGCTGGTCAACAGAGCATGTTCACCCTATTGCGACAGCGCCGCTTGCGGTGGCTTTGTCATGTCTACAGAACGGAAAAAGGTCGTATTCCGAAATATCTACTCTATGGTGAGTTGCAATTAGGAAGTCGACCATTGGGCAGACCGCACTTGCGGTACAAAGACGTTTGCAAAAATAATATGAAAGCTCTTGGCATCGACCCGGCGAGTTGGGAAGAACTTGCTCTTGACCGCTCACATTGGAGGCACTGTGTAAAGCGTCGTCTGCAAGCTGGGGAGGAGCAGATACAGCTCTTGGCTGCTGAACGCAGATCACGCTGCAAGCGTGCAACTGATGCAATACAACCGCGATCTGACTTTCGTTGCCAGCGCTGCGGGAGATTAATCCTCCCGAATCGGACTGTTTAGTAATTCCAAAAGCTGCAGAACATGAACATTCACTCGATTGTGATGTACATCCATGGTCGACATCGACCGAAGGAGGCCAACAGAACAGACGTGGCCAAGCCATCGCAGGTGGCGCTGTCGCAATAGGGTGAACATGCTCTGTAGACCAGCTTTTGAAAGCATTTCGGCATTAGTCACTTTGTCCATCCAGGATATGCTCAAGATACAACTGTAGCTTTGTAGATTGAAAGCGTTCCGCTTCCGTTCGAGTCTTGCGTGGGTGGTCCAGGTTTCGCTGCCATTCATTAAAGTATTTAGTACGCACGCGCTGTATACCATCATCTTTGTATTTACAGTCAGCTTGCGATTACACTAAATATGAGAGTTCAATCGATACAAAATGGCAGCTTCTCTGCCAATCCGCTTATCAATCTCCGTGTCTAGCGAGAGGTTATCCGCAATGGTTGAACCAAGATATATGAAATGATGTACTGGTTCAAGCTGACAGTGTTCAACGTTGATGATTGGAGGCGATACAATCCCCTGACCAAAGCCTTTGGACTTGTTCATGCTGATTGTTAGCCCACAGTCTTTGCATGCTGACGAAAACAGTCCAATAGCGACTTAAAGTTCTCTTGGGAGTGAGCAATAAAGGCTGCATCGTCGACAAACATCAGGTCACGGATTAGCACAACCCGTGCATTGTTTTGTGCTTTGAACCGTTTCAGGTTCAAAAGTTTGAAATCAGTTCGCGTGTGTAGGTAAATGGCTTCTGTGCTCGTACTGAAAGCGTGATTCAGAAGCAGAGCAAAGAAAATGCCGAACAGCGTGGGAGCAAGAACACACCCTTGTTTGACGCCTCGGCGAATTTCAAAGACTTCTGAACTGAAACCGTTAAAATGGACTGAGCCTTTTATGCCAGAGTGTAAGGAAATAAGGAGTTTGAGCAGTATTGGGGGGCAGCCTATCAGATCAAGCATTTTGAAAAGACCCTCCCTGCTGACGTAGTCGAATGCCTTCGTTAAATCAATAAAAACAGCGTATAATGGCATACGCTGTTCCCGACACTTTTCTGGAAGTTATCTGAGAGAGAAGATCATATCAAAGTTTGATCTTTTCATGTGAAAGCCACATTGAGATTCGGAGTGAACTCTATCAGCTAAAACTTGGAGCCGGATTTTTAAGGCTTTAGCAAACAATTTGCCTACAACATTCAGAAGGGAAATTCCTCTGTAATTGTTGCAGTCGCCTCTATCACCCTTATTCTTAAATAGCGTGATGATCTTTGTGTTTCGCATCTCTTGTGGGATACACTCCTCCTGCCAGCACTGAAGAAACAAATGGTGAAGAGGTTGTAATAATGCTGTTCTACAGCATTTGATGAGCTCAGAATGAATTCCGTCGTCCCTAGAGGCCATCACATTCGCTAAGCGATCGATTGCCCTAATGAGTGAATCAAGAGTAGGGGGAGTATCTAGATGTTCAATGGTTGGCGACCGCTCAACATTTGCTAGTGCTTGCGGTAAAACCGTACTTTCCCTAGAGTAGAGCGAGGAGAAATGTTCTACCCATCTTTCCATCTGCTGAATTTGGTCGACAATCGCGTTAATAGATACAGACTTAATGGGAGCCGTTTTAAGTTTGTTTGGACCAATGGCTCTCTTGATCCCATCATACATACCGTGAAAATTTCCAGTACCTGCAGCGTTTTGGATACTGAGGCTAATTTTAGTCCAATAGTCATTTGCACATCGTCTTGCAATCAGTTAGACCTTATCTCTAGCTGCTATTAGAAATCGTACGTTTTACCTGTTGGCATAACTTTGAACATCCAGAATGTTGACCGTTTCTCGTCCATCACAGCAGTCAACTCAGAAGCATTTGCATTGAATGAATCGCTCGTTCGAGATTTCTTATGACCGTGAGTGGAAAGAGCGACTAAGCATATGCAGCTTTTAGACGATTCCAAGTTTTCGGAAACAGATTCGAGTGGGGTTGTCTTGTTGAACTCGGATGTGAAGGCTAAATTAGGTTCGCACATGCGAGTAACGTCTGTCTTTGGCTTAGCAGAAAATTTGACGCGGTGGAATCTCGTATGGGGAAACTTCCGCTTTGCATAAACCAGCAAATGGGCGGTGTCGTAGTCTGCGTTTTGATATGATCTGGTGAGGAGTACGCTTCATATATTAGTGCATCTAACAAGAATAAGATGAAGCTGATGCCAATTTTTAAAACGAGGATGTTTCAAAGAGACTTTATGCCATGGTTTTGTTTGAAAGAAAGTGTCACTCACACAATGACTATGCTGTGTGCACAGTTCTAAAAGACGTTGTCCATTTTCATTGAGTCTAACTACTCCGAATTGCTGCTAACGCCGATTGACCGTGTTCTGTCTATCGTTGCGAGCGCTGCGGGATAGATTGTTCCTCCCGAATTGGATTGTTTAGTCATTCGAAAGGCCGTGGAACATGAAAATATCATGCGATTGTGATGTGCGTCCATGGTTGACATCGGCCGAAGGAGGCCAACAACATCTTTTTCATATATCTACGATGATTCACATGTGGAATACGCGTACAACTTGGAAAAGCCCCCGCAAATTAAAATGTAGTTGCACGGTTTCCGCTTACCTGCAAGCGGACTTCCGCTTCGACTTCTGCTCTTTTGGCTTGCTTTATTATTTCTTCGTCATAACGTTGGTTAAAATTGTCTTTTTCATCTTTGTTTGCCCATTGTTCTGGAATAAATTATGACATTGTTATAATTCAATTATTACTGGTATTTTGGCAAAGTTACATTCAGGAGTTACTGTTAAATTTCGTTGTGATGGCTGATCTCGAAAATTTAGTAGAATCCTTGTTAGCAAAAATAGCTTTTGCATCAAAAAAAGCATGTCACGCAGATAATTTTTTAACTTTAACGCTCGCGTTTTCATCGATAAGAATCTGAAATATCTAAGAGAAAGTGTTCACGTGAGCCTAGAAATTTTTCTGTTGTTGGCCTCCGTCGGTCGATGTCGACCATGGATGTACATCACATCGCATGATTTTCATGTTTTGCAACTTTTTGAATGACTAAACAGTCCGATTCGGGAGGAAAAATCTCTCCCGCAGCGCTTGCAACGATAGTCAGAACTCTGTTGTATTGCATCAGTTGCACGCCGGCGGCGTGATCTGCGTTCAGCAGCCAGGAGCTGTATTTGCTCCTCCCCGGCTTGCAGTCGACGCTTTACACAATGCCTCCAAAGTGAGCGGTCAAGAGCAAGTTCTTCCCAACTTGCGGGGTCAATGTCAAGAGCTTTCATATCTCTTTTGCAAACATCTTTGTACCGCAAGTGCGGTCTGCCCAATGGTCGACTTCCTAATTGCAACTCACCGTAGAGTAGATCTTTCGGAATACGACCATTTTCCATTCTATAGACATGACCAAGCCACCGCAGGCGGCGCTGACGTAATAGGGTAAACATGCTCTGTAGACCAGCTTTTGAAAGCACTTCAGCGTTAGTCACTCTGTCCATCCACGATATGTTCAAGATACGACGGATGCTTCGTAGATGGAAAGCATTCAGCTTCCGTTCGTGTCTTGCGTGGGTGGCCCAGGTTTCACTGCCGTATAGTAAAGCATTTAGTACGCACGCGCTGTATACCATCATCTTTATCTTTACAGTCAGCTTGCGGTTACCCCAAACACGAGAGTTCAATCGGGACAAAATGACAGCTGCTCTGCCAATTCGCTTATCAATCTCCGTGTCTAGCGAGAGGTTGTCCGCAATGGTTGAACCAAGATATGTGAAGTGATGTACTGGTTCGAGCTGACAGTTTCCAACAGTGATGATTGGCGGCGATACAGTCCCTTGACCAAGGACTTTGGTCTTGCTCATGCTGATTGTTAGACCAAAGTCTTTGCATGCCGACGAAAAACGGTCCAGTAGCGACTGTAGGTTCTCTTGGGAGTGAGCAATAAAGGCTGCATCGTCGGCAAACAACAGGTCACGGATTATCACATCCCGTACTTTTGTTCGTGCTCTCAACCGGTTCAGGTTGAAAAGCTTGCCATCACTTCGCGTGCGTATGTAGATGCCTTCTGTTCTCGTCTTAAAAGCGTGCTTCAGAAGCAGAGCAAAGAAAATGCCGAACAGCGTGGGAGCAAGAACACACCCTTGTTTGACGCCTCGGCGAATTTCAAATGCTTCTGAACTGCAACCGTTAAAATGGACTGAGCCTTTCTTGCCTGAGTGGAACGAAATAACGAGTCTCAGCAGCCTTGGGGGGCAGCCTATCAGATCGAGCATTTTGAAGAAGAAATTTTTCCATTATTACACTAAAAGTCCAAATAAATGTGTCAATCTTCGAGAGACCGCTAACGTCGTCCACTAAATCGGTCGACCAGAGAAAGTCATTACCCATGAAGAACTAATGACGCTCTCGCGATTCAAGTTCAATGTAAAATTGTATAATCAGATCAAAGGAACTCCAATGGGGTCGCCTATCTCTGGACGCATAAGTGAAGCAGCAATACAGAGATTAGAATGAATAGCTATTTCATTTATTGAAAAGAAACTGTGATAAAGCTGTGTGGACGACGCCTTCGTTATAATAAGGAAATCGTGAATCGAGTATACCCACTGAATACTCAATTGTTTCTTCGCAGCAATGAATGTTTCGAACGAAACAGAAACAAAAAGGTCCCTACAATGCTTGAATACCCCGTTACTAGAAATGCCACAGGATCACATCACATAAGCGTCTACCGAAAGCCAATGCGCACGGGCAAAATCCTTAAATTCGAAAGAAAGTACGCGAATTCACACAAAAGTAACTGTGTATGAACGCTATTCAAACAAGCGCATACACATTGCAACACTTTGAAGCGCTGGTGGAGGAAGAGAGATACCTTTTCAAATTTCTCGAGAAAAACGGTTATCCGAAGAACTTTAAACTCGGGTACAAAACACAAAGGAGCCCTTCTTGGATTAAACAAACGCACAGTTTATGAAAACCCAATTATACATTGAGAATGTTTCAAAGATCGTTTCAAGTGTACGGCGACCACTTGAGATAAAGATTGCCCACAGACCGCGTACACTTCGCAACCAGCTATGCAAGGTACAAAATGGAATGAAAGTAGAAGAAAAACAAAATTGGGTCTACAAAATCCAATGCGCGAAATGTGAGATACATTAGGTTGGACAAACTGGAAGAAGATTTGGAGTCAGAATTAGTATTGAGGTTGCAAAATGACATATCCTTACTATCAATTCACGTCGACTAAGGATTCCAATGCAACTGGACTGGAGCCAAAGTCATTGCCAAGGGGCACACGCACCATATAAGGGAATTCATCGAAGCGTGGCACTCCATAGTACAATCATTAAGTTAACATTCATTTGGATGGCATATATGTACCAATGAGGAACCGAACATTGAGCCGCGTGGTGTTGAGATCAATCAATGATGAGGTGAGCAAATGAACAGTCAACGTATAAAAATAAGAAGACGCGATGATTATGGTCATTTCGCAAGAAGCTAAGCTAACGATGTCATCTAGATTGATGACGGAACGTCATACCGCTACAATGCCAGCTCTGTCCAGCGAACACAGAACACACAATATCCAAACACTGAGCTACAAATAATCACTTTAATATCAATCTTTACGTCCTTATTTACTCACAAAACACTGGCGCAAGATATTTTAACGCATTCATTCGTGACGAGTATAAGCATTTCTCCAAAGCGTTGGATAGTTATCTTGCATATCTCGTCAATCAGCTTTAAAATATTGGCCGGTTAATCTGTCATTGAAATGAAATATCATTGTGCCACTCACGAGTAGGATATCGAATTAAATATTATCCTGAATCGTATTTTCAGACGCTCGTTTGTATTCTAATATACTTACCTTGATAATCTTTGCAGCCCTCGCGAATTTCTTCCAGAAAAGCCGATTTACTCATCAGCCAGCCTTCGGGTTCTTCCTTTAAAATAAATATGCTTTGTTTACCGTGACTGTCTAGTTGGAATCGTTCGTTTTATTGCGCTTTTGAGCTATTTTAACTAATGCGTAACATTACTGCAGTGTTTTGGTTTAACATTTGCTTGAGACCTACCAAAAGCCGACATGGGACTTTGGAAGTCCCAATCTTTATTTCGAGGTAGTTAATTGTCCTACTGAATAAAACAGTGTTTGAGTTGGTTATTTTGGAAACCATGAAAATAAAATTCTGTGGATATCTAGCTTAAATTTTGAGAATAAATTCAAACCTGATATCCTAAGTCGATACTTGAGAACAGTTTCATTCCTCCTGTTGGTGGTAACGGGGATAAGGTATTGTCGGGGATTCAAAACTCAATTGGCATGTAAGCCAAAGCGTTTTGAATCAGCTTTCTCTACAAATTAGCTTTATTTGATTTATAGGTAGACAGTATAATCAAACAAATTTGATTTGGTATACGTTTGCATCGCCTCTGCTCAAGTCTGCCTAATCAAATTATTTTAGTTATTCGGAACAAAACCTTTCGTTGACTAATATGTAGTAACTTACTAGATTGAACATGTGCTTGAAAAGAAAATGCTATTTATCCGACCCTAAGCATATGGGTGTACGGGTAGGTACATGACCACAATGCGAATGTGTTTACGTATAATAAAAGGCCTCGTATTAATATCCTACTTCATTTGTAAGGGATTATATTCTGTCAGCATTTTATGGCAGTCACAGTTTTGATATTTGCAAATGATAAACTGATCTCCACGAGAATGCTGAGGATGATACAGTTACAGTGTGAAAACACTACTTTTTATTTTGGTATAATAGTTTCACTAAATACTGCTAAACAAAGGAACTCTCTTTAGCATTTCTGTTCTTACATTTTTCTTTTTCTTTTTATCAACTTCTTGTTTTTTCGGCGGTGTGGCTTTCTTCGCGTTTTTCGCCTTTTTTTCTGCTTCCTCCTGTGAATAGAATGACAATAAAGTTGCAAAGTTAAAATTATTCGATATGTCAATATGATTTATCCACTTCTGGCACCAGATTTATATTTCCATGCGCAATAATTTATTCATCAATATGTTTCCAACTGTAACCTTAAAATATGCACTATGCAGTGTTGGTTGCATGTACATGCAGTTTAATTTTTATGCCCCATAGCTAATTTAAATATTATGTGGATCAAGAGTCTCATTTGGTTTACATAAAAACGAAGCATAGGCTGACGGACCCGCTTTTCCTGACTCTACCTGATAATTCCTAATTTCGACAGCGCTTGCAATGTAAATTAAATGAAATAATTGAGGTGCCTGTGTCCCATTGTAAAGATAAATGTGTTCATACATACCAAATTTTTTCCGGCAGATTTTAAATATTTTTTTCTTGTTCATCGGACGGTTTTTGCCCATTTTCGTCAAAAAGTACTAACATTATCGTCAACGTTCAACGTAAAGGCGGTTTCACAAACTTTATTCGTTCAAACGGGTATAGTACATCGTTGAAAAATATGATCAGTCATAAGTTTTAAGTGTACAAATGTTTATTTCTCTAACATATTAGCTAGTACTACTACTTCTACTTCTAGTAGAAGTACTTCAAGAATAGTAGTACTAGTACTTCAAGACTCACCATCCTATGATATAAAGCCATATTATTTCACACAACACAACTTCATTCACCAGCAATGATGGGTATGAGTATCAAGTCTCATGTGTAGTATATACATTAAGCACACCTTT